>QLOJ01000658.1:0-10100 GCA_003313625.1 Tricholoma saponaceum
TACCAACGTGAGCATGAACTTCCAAAAGCCCGGTACGGTCGGTACGAGGCCTACCAGTCCGTAGACGATACCCCCGAACATGAGGGGTGGGACGAGGCGTAGTGGTAGGATGTCGAAGAGAACCTGGGAGAATGCCACATGGGTAAGTAAGAGATCGTTTGATCTTTCAGTAACGTTACGTACTTTCGATGAAAAGTAGGTAAAAGACGAATAGTATCCATTTGCTCTAACAAACGCAGTTATCGATCAATCGTCGTAATCAACCAGGAGTGTAGGTAGCGAAAAGTACCTTTCTCGCATGAATAATATCCGTTCGTTAGCGAACAACCCTAAACTCGACAAACACGCGAACCCGAATAACGCCAATGTGAAGAAGAAAATTCCTGTCATGATAAAGAATTAAGAATATCCAACCGTGAAGATCAACACAATACAAAACACACCTAATCGATTCTGAAATCCAGCAATATCATTCCTAGTCACAGACAGTATCCATCAATACTCCATCAACACAACCAAAAAAAAAAAACACTCCCAAAAACTCACGTCACATTATGAAAGAACAATCCACAAATAACTATTAAATAAACCCACCCATAAGCACAACGAAAAAAAAAAAACCCAAAAAAACAACACTCACAAGCCAAAGCAATACTCGACAAATAATGCGCCGCCAACAACGCCGGATCCCTATACAAATTCTTAAACGCCCTCCCACTCAAAATCCTAAACTGCGTTCCCCAACTAGCCCTCTTCCTCCCCCTCAACAACGTCGTCTCCATCGCCACATCCGGCAACTCATTAACCACCACACCCCTCCCCTCACCCACCCCAACACCAGCCCTTTCCATCTCCCTCCTTCTCATCTCCCCCAACTCCCTCTTAACACAATCCGCAATCTCACTCTCCGCATACGCCTCCACAAGCGCCGCCAGCTTTGGCGAAAGCTGCTTACTATTACTATTATTTCCATTATTCCCATGCGCCGACACAGCCTCAAGCAGCTGGGACGTCTTGCGCTTGATAAATTTCCCAGTGGAAGAAGCTATCGAGTTTGGACGAGTTTGTAATTCTGTTTCTTCGGGGTGGTCAAGGGGGGACCCTGAACCAGACCGTGACCGCCCGGTACTGAGCTGTTGTGCACTGAGGGTGAGGTTGAGGTTGGGGCTGGGGACGAGCTGTCGTGCTGGACGGGTGAGACCCCGTTCTTCGTCGTTGAGGTTGGTGTGGTCTTCTACGGCTGTGGAGGAGGGATCGTCTGTGAGGCTTTCGTTGCTTAGGTTTGTACCGGAGCCGGAGCCGGAGGTGGAGCTTGGATCCATGCTTGCGCGCATTGTCAAGTCAACTGAGTTGTCGTTTAGTGTACGACGTATGTGAAAGAAGGGGAATGTGAATGTGAACGTACTGAGGTAATCGGCGATGTTGAACCCAGGCGGACAAGGAGATCCAATAGAATCAAAGTAATCCTGACACTTCGCAAACTCTCCCGAGTATACCATTTTCCCTTCCGCAAGCACCACAAGCTGGTCAAAAAGCGCCACAATATTGCTGCGCGGTTGGTGTATCGTGAATATAACCGTGCGGTTATAATCCCTCGCCAACGAGACAAGACTTTCCACTACATTAAACGCATTAAACGCATCAAGACCTACACTTCCATCAGCAAAAAAAAAAAAAAAGGCATAACACCCAGAATGAACACACACACCACTAGTAGGTTCATCCAAAATCAAAATCGAAGGACTCGTAACAAGCTCACAAGCAATAGACACCCTCCTCTTCTCCCCCCCTGATATCGACCTCCTCCCACTATCCCCAATCCTCATATCCTTAATCCCCAAAATCCCCAACTCATTCATCGTCTCCAACGTCCTAAACTTCTTCGCCTCATAACTCATATCCCTCGGCAGCCTCAACAACGCACTATACAACACAGTCTCATACACCGTCAACGTACTCATCAACGTATCCTCCTGATCCACAAACCCCATCACACCTCTAAACTCCTCATCCTTCACCTCTCTCCCATTCACCAGCGTCGTCCCACTTACTATCCCTCTCTTTCGTTTCCTAGCTAGGATATCGAGGAACGTCGATTTGCCAGCTCCAGATGCGCCCATGATGGCCATTACTTGACCTGGTTTCACTGATCCGGAGATGGAGGAGAGGATGGGGCGTCCGGATAGGGTGTAGGAGAGGGAGGAGAAGTGGAGAGAGGCGGGGACGTGTTCGGTCATTAGCTTGGCTGCTTCGTTGTCTGGCAGACGGATTTGTCCAAAGTCGCCGCTGCCGGCGCGGCCTGCGTACCAGAATACTGGGAGGATGGGTTAACATGAGGTGAGGAGAAAAGGAGGGAGGGGGAGGTGTGATGTTACCTGCAGATGCGATGACGACGATTAGACCGGCGCTTGCTGCGCTTAGAGCTACCCAGCCTGTGTTGTCTGGTTTCGGTGGGCGCTAAAGTGGGTTTGGAAGGACTGAGTAAGGAAGTAGAAGAATGAAGGAAGGACAACGTACGACGTAGCCTGGTACTTGGGAGTAATGGAGACATTCTCCGCCTTGACACTGTAGTGTAATGTAGGCATCGCCAAAGATACTGTTGATGAGATCATTCATGGCTGGTTCCTCGAACTTGCATCCTGCTCGTGTTTTGCAGCTAAACGTGGCGGGACCCTTGATCTCCTCCTTCAAAAAATCGGTAATATCTTAACATTCTTCCATTAAACCAAAAAGCACCCAACGAACGAACACGAACGAAAAGACATACCAACACTCCCATCCTCTCCACAGATAAACCGCCCAGGCACACAACTACACTTGATCTTCTCACAAGCGTACAATGTGGAATTGGTATCATAGCCCGGCATATTCTCCGAGCTGCATTCCTCCAAAGCGCAGTAAAACGACTCGACCTGTGCTGTCCAGAACTGGAAGGCGCATGTACGGTCGTGGCTGTCGCAGCTAAACGTCACCTGCGGCGGGCGTCCGGGGAGCATGTCGATGATCTTGCGGTCTGGAATAATTTTTGTTTGTTTATTGGGTGATATATGATACATGGGTGAGACAAGGGACTCAACTGGTAACGTCGCACATTTGGTGGTTGTTGAAGACGGTCTTGCCGCCCGTGTAGCAAGTCATGTTTGCTACTTTGTCGTTATCATCGTCTATGGAGGTGATTTGGCCTGCTAGCGGAAACCCAATGCACGCATCATCGTTTTGACAGACTGCGGAGGAGAATTGGTACTATGGAGGGGAAAGATGGAGAATGGGAGACGAACCGTTGCAGTTGATCCCTCCCCAGCCGTCTTTGCAATCGCATGGTTGTCCCTCTTCACGAAGTCGTCGTTGATCTCCATCAGCCAATGAGTCACATTCTGAGATGACATAATTTTAGAATAATATGGGTGTGGTACGCGTAGAACAATATACTCACGTGGGACTAAACAGTCTATACCGCCCCATCCTGGTGGACACTTGCATTGGCCATCGTAAGGGTCACAGTGCCCATATTGTCCGCAGGTGAAGACGGGCAACAAACAGTTGAAACACGGCGGACACTTTCCTGCGTCATACCGAACAAATAAACGTGAGAGCTACTAGAAGGATGGCCTTCACGATATACCTGGTGCAACAAAGGAAGAAAAAGGCTAAAAACTGGGTTAAACACAAAAATGCACTTTCTCCGCAGTTCCACAACGTACAGATGTGTCGTAGCTGGTGTTGGAAGGTCCATTATTGTTCCATGATGCGTTTCTAAGGCTGAGCGATGGTGTCGATAGCAAGATAAGGGCGAGTAATGAAGATGGAAGAATATTGCCCAACGAGCTATGTGATGAGCGCATCGTTTGCCGCGTCGTCAGGACCCACGTTGATGACTCCGTTTTGGGCCAAGTCTGTTGCACGGCCCTGTAGAAAGCACCAACATACATGACTCACAGCCACAGCCACGTGTGTTAGAATTGCTTCCGACGTGAATTTGTACCACACTTGAAGACTGAAGTGAGATATCGCACCCTGTAAAAAGATTGCTACACCGTCACACGCGGATATCGTACAAGAGGTGAATTGCCCACTCACCACCTCGTCATAAGCCCCAGAAATTTCGCTACCTCCGTTAACGTTCTTCCAGATCCACTGAGCCGAATCTTTCGAGAGCTGGGATTCGTCGAGTCTTTCCTATATCATGCCTTTTGAGCACACCAAGCTGCCACATTTCCTTACTTGAAGATCAACTCTTCCTCTTGGTTCCTGAAAGTTGAAACCATTGCACGTGGCTCATAGTTCGCTATATAGTACCTTTTGAAGGCAAGCATACGTTTCCTTGTCCGATTGTTGGTTGCGGTGTAACTGTTTTTCTAGATATTCAAATCTAAGTTCCATGCCAATGGGTGACTTCCCATAGCGCTAACTTGATTTTCTAACTCCAAATCTTAATTTTCGGACTTTCAACTCGGTGGCAACGCGTTTAGAGTTTAGAGTTGGAAAACCATAACAAAAAAGACCATTCCCGAGTTTTTAAATACGTTACAAACCCATAAATGGTAATACTTGTATAATTCGTTACAAATTTGTGGTGTCCTGAGCTGATGAATGATGCTGTAAGATGTAATAATCCCTGTTGATGTCGTTGATTTGACCTCGAGAGATTTGGTAATGATTTGGCGCAGTGCGCGTTGTCAGATAACTTAAGTCCCAAGACCAGGATGCAGGGAGCGCAGGGGAATGGGGGAAGAGGGGAGGAGTTAAAAGAACGGGCGGAATGAAGGCCCCTGTTGATGGAGCAGCAGCTAGGACGATGCTTGCAGGGTGGGGGACAGAGGCGAGGGACGCGGTGGGCACGCGTTGGATGTCGAGCACGCCAAGGTCAGGTTCACGATAGAATTGCCTTTTTCGTATTCAAGTGGCGTTTTGGAGTTTGGAAGGGGGGTACAGACCCTCCTTTCAAATTTAAGGTTTGAAGAGCTCTTGAATTGATGGGACGTGAGATTTTCGGGCTTTTTTGATGTCGGCATCTCGGCGCAGACCCTTAGCAACATGAATTTGGAGTTAGAGAATCAAGTTAGCGTTATGGGAAGTCATCCAATATCATTTCATTCTCCTTCAGCACGTTGATGGTGCCTGTTTGCTCTAGCAACCCTGGGCCTCGTCTGACGACGACAATACTAGTACTAGTACTGCCCTAAGGCGAATTGTGTCCCATACCGCCATATGCTGCCGTGGACACCTCAAGACATGGGTTACGGAAGATGAAGCTATTGATCTGAGGTTTCGCACTCTAGGTGGCTATCGTTTTTCTTTCCACGGACCACTATAAGCAATCTCTTACACAAAAGTGAGGAATCATATATACTAAATAGTCAACATGTAGGCACCGTTCGCACTGCTTAACATTAATCAAGTCCCCCAACCTTACTTACTTCACTCCCACCACATACAAAGGCGGTTAGAGAGGAATTTTAGCAAGGCCCTCACCACCGCTCCAGTACCTTTCATGACCAGCATTGATACTGCTGTACAATTGCGCTTGTGAGGCGTCGTCAGGATTTGACCTGAAGCCCGTATTGCTCGAATAATCGATTCCGAGTCGCGGGGGTGGATCTGGGGGTGGTGGTGTAAAGTAATTTGTGTTTGATAGTTCGTGTACTTCATGATGTCCCTCAGCTTCGTGTCCTCCTCCGGAATGTCTTCCTCCGTATCCTCCTATGGAATGTCCAGCTCCCCCACCATATCCAGCTGACAATGAATCAATGATATGTCACAGGAGATTACTATAAAGCTCGTACATCTCATTGGGCCAGAAGAATAATTTCTTGCAACTACGTCGTCATTTTTCAGCCGACAAAGACAACACGCAAGGAGAACAAGCAAAAGTCCTGTTGCGCCGCCGACAGAACCGCCAATGATTGCTGCCAAGTGGGATTGCTTACTTGCAGCTTCGAGAGGAAGGGTTATTACAAATTGATTGAAATTGACTAGAGAGATTCTTACATGATGGATTGGCTGCAGGTTATAGGTGACCGTGTGTTGAATTATTATTTGTTCGGTAAGGATAAGGAGAATTACTGACGTTGTGAAGTCGCAATTGCTTTAAGAAAATAATGAGCAGGAAAAAGATTGCAGGTTCACCAGACAAGCACTTACGATTCAAGGTCGTAGGAGTCGAGGGCGTCGCAAGTTGACAAACGTTGGAAACTGCATGGCTGCAGAACACCGCATAAAAGCCAAAACAATTCACCAAAGGCGCCACTATCCCACATTGCGAACGACAATTTTGCACTGTCCAATATGCTCCATTCTCACCATATATGCCATGGCAGTCCGCGTAACACTGCGTTATCTGGGGACTCAATCCGCAGTTCAAAGTCAAAAAATTAGAAACTGCAGCCACATCGTCTTGGCCACCGGTACCAGGGGCCGAGGTGTCGTATATAGCTGCCACGATGTCTCCACCTTGAGACGCAGGGCATGTCTGGATCAGACATGAATTTGAGGATGTGACCACAGCCACGGCATGTAGAAGAAAGATGATCGACAGATATAACATCTCGAACTTCGAAGTTTGACTGGCCTATTAACGAACATAATCTTAGCATGAACTGAAACTCAGAATATCTGTTGAGAAATCTTACAAATAACCAACAGTAGGCAGCCGAAGTCTGAGTGATTGATGGTGCGAGGGAGCAAGAGAGAGTAGGAGAAGACGAAGGGGATGAAAGGCAACAGGTGGCACTTGAACATGTGTCTGGGTTAACTATCCTACAGAGCTTCGCGAGCTCGTGAAAACACGGCCGAGGCACGCCGGCATACATATGGGCTATTGAATTTAAGGCATCAGCGGACAGGCGAAATCTTGTCAGATCATAAGCAGCAATAGTACCAAATGTCTACATGGTGGCGCAACTAAGTTTGGGGTGCCCACTTGAATGTGAGCGGATGGCACAAATGCAACGTGAACAGCCTCCATATTTTTATAATAAAGGCTGTTCAATACCTGATAAGTATGAGCATTTCTGTCACATCACTGAGTCATCCTACTTGGGTGCGGAACATGACATGTATGACAGCTCACGTCGGAAGGGCAAAGGCTCTAGGTTATAGTAGTTCCTCCCTAGCATTTCATCATGTTGCCAGCAGTAGTAGAGATCTTGAATGAGTCTGGGCCAATTTCCCTCACTGAGGCTAGCTGTCAGTCCGAAAACGTTTTGCATACCTCGGCATGCACCACAGACTCTGAGCCCACAGAGACGACAGCCAGGCCCACCGAACAGGGCCACGGACGTTGCATGTCATATGTAGTACGGACCTGTACGGTGCCTGTGACGGGGAAGATCGGTAATCTGCTACCTCATTCAAGTTTGAATTTGTGCCTTCCTCCCCGTAACGATTCACGAATCCCTGACAGCATCATCGAGTTCGAACATCGTGCTTAGTTCCACATAGGTTTATCAGTTGCGCTCTTGTTTTCCCTAGTCCGTGACTCCCTAGCACCCCTCCACATGTATGGTGAAAGTGCCAAAAAGGATATGAGGAACTTGAAGGCAATCGAGGAGTTTCCCATGGATGTTTGACATTTAGAAATGATCTACTAGTACGGAGGAATGAAACAGGACCCTATTATTAGGCACTCTGGACAGGTTTTTGAAAAATTGGGTGCTAAGTAGCCCAGTTCATTGACGTCGATAGAAAGATAAGGGTGAGTAATGAAGATGGAAAAGCATTGGCCAACGATCTTTTGGGTCATTGAAGTCTGTTCTTGCATGGCCTGTAGTAGAAAGCAGCAACATACATAGTTCACAGCCACAGCCACGTGTGTTAGAATTGCTTCCGACACCCTTCGTCACGGTACTACTTGAAGTGAGATATGATCAGGTTTTCTCGCACCCTGTAAAAGATGCCGAAGGCAGCTGTGCAGAGGCAACCTCTCTGATGTCTCGCTACACCTTCACAGATCATGACCTCACTTTCGCGTTGAAGAGATTGCTACATGCAGATATCGTACAAGAGGTGAATTGCCCGCTCACCACCTCGTCAATGTCGTCATAAGCCCCAGAAATTTCGCCACTCCCATTCCCGTTCTTCCAGATCCACTGAGCCAAATCTTTCGAGTGCTGGGATTCGTTCTTCCTATATTGTGCCTTTTGAGCACACCGAGCTGCGACCTTTCCTCACTTAAAGATCAATCAACTCTTCCTTCTGGTTCCCGAAAGCTGAAACTACCGCACCCGGCTTGTAGATCACTATATAGCGCCTTTTGAAGCCAAGCACACGTTTCCTTGTCCGATTGTTGGTTGCAGTGTAACTGTCTTTCTAGGTATTCATATCTGAGTCCCATGCCAATGCAGTCGTCAAACTATGGAACTTTGCTCTGAGGCCGGAGGCCAAACAGTTCTTACTCTCAAGAAGTTACTTTGTGTATGCAGTAGCCATTGTGACCTTTCTTTTTTACACTTGCCAATCCATTTGTAACTCAAACACACACGATATTTCAGGTAACACGAAATACAAATACAAATGACTAGCAAACGGTAAACCAATTGAACTGAACTACGCAGTCAGTCTGAAAACGTTTCAGTGCATACCTCGGCATGCACCACAGACTAGCCCACAGAGACTACAGCCAGGCCCACCGAACAGGGCCACGGACGTTGCATGTCATATGTAGTACGGACCTGTATGGTGCCTGTGACGGGGAAGATCTGTGACCTGCTACCTCATTCAAGTTTGAATTTGTGCCTTCCTCCCCGTAACGATTCACGAATCCCTGACAGCATCATCGAGTTCGAACATCGTGCTTAGTTCCACATAGGTTTATCTGTTGCACTCTTTGTTTTCCCTAGTCCGTGACTCCCTAGCACCCCTCCACATGTATGGTGAAAGTGCCAAAAGGATATGAGGAACTTGTGGCAAGGCAATGATCGACTCGGAGGAGTTTCCCGGGCCCACGGATGTTTGACATTGGTCAGGACTCAGAAATGATCTACAGAGGCATGAAACAGGACCCTATCATTAGGCACTCTGGACAGATTTTTGAAAAGTTAGGTGCTAAGTAGCCCAGTTCATTGACATCGATAGAAAGATAAGGGTAAGTAATGAAGATGGAAAAGCATTGGCCAACGATCTATATGATGAGCGCATCGTTTGATGATTCTGTTTTGGGTCAAGTCTGTTCTTGCACGTGCAGAAAGCAGCAACATACATAGTTCACAGCCACAGCTACTGGGGGGCAATCTCGGGTAAAGCCGCGGTCAAACTTAAGTAAACAAATGGCATCACCAAACCATCATTTTGAGTGAAGCAGGCCAATTTTGTGCAGTTCTCAAGCAAATCTTGTAGTTTTTTCAATATATATGACTTCTGTGATATCCAAACTAACATTGTGCATACCCCTTATGTCCTGTATTGTGGTATCTTTATTGTAAGAGCCAGGGAGAAGATGCCAATCAAAAATGTGAAATTATTACAATCTCCCTATATTACAGTTTTATTAAATCCTACACCATCCCTACCACTTCTCAACACCTTCAGAGTCACTTAATGGTTGGTTTACCTTCACAGGGACCCATAATTTATTGTTGAGCCATTTAGTTAGGTGCTCATGCTTTAAAACAAGTACAATACAAGTCAATTAGTAGTATAAATCCATTCTACAACCTCCTCAAAGTTGGAAATAATGATTTAGTGACACATAGTCCATAAAATATCTTATTTTACCTATATACTGACATTGGATGTGTTACAGAAGTGATTGGGGGGGATTTCTGACCTCAACACACGTTGGACGCATCAATCACTGAATTTGAACTCCACTATCGTGTCTGTCGCGTCTCAAAAGTAGGCAACCTCATGACCCATTTTGTGGCTTCCTTGCTCACAATACTATCTTATGTCATTAGTAAAGTCTACTTAATTTTTTCCTGGCTACAAGTTCTTCGTGCCGGATTTTTTAATTTCTTTCTTATTCCTTCTGTAGGCCTCACAAATTGATGTATTTCTGCTCTTATTCAATAACAAAGTCAAAATAAAAAAATCGGCCATGAAGAAGTTGTAGAGAATACAAAATGTGAGAACTTTCTCTGCTACGACAAGCTGTGAAAATTGCT
>QLOJ01000659.1:0-10561 GCA_003313625.1 Tricholoma saponaceum
GCTGAGGCTGAGGAAGCTGAGGATAAGATGTGGTTAGAAGTGGAGGAACTCATAGCAGTTTTTGCCTCTGTGCGTGCTCAAGAGAAGGGTCGATGGATAATTGAGAGGGAGTCATGCACCATGGTCGATGGACGGGATGTGGTATAAAGAACGACTTCGCTGCATTCGTGAGAGAATGTCCATTGTCCATTATCTCAGTTGCGACTTTCTGCAACACTACTTCGTACTACTGTGTGTCTTTCTATCGTTATACCCAAATTTACGCCCTAATATTCAATTTCCTAGTTCACCTGTAGCATCTGACGATGATCTTCTTGGGCGCATTGTTGCTTGCCCAGATAATATATGACAAATTTTAAGTTTGTGCTGTGAAGCTATCCCCGTTTGCGTGACATTTCTCGAGCCCTCTCGATCGTCTGTGCTGCTACCTATTGCCATTGAAATATCGCAAAGAGAAGTCATTGATGAAGCTGCATGTCTCCGAGGCATTAATATAGAAGTTATTTGATGTAGTCTCGTGAGTCGTGCCTGCCATGTTTCCTTCACTGTAGTGCTAACTTTCAAAGTTTACATATCGTCCCGATCGGGTCAATATTGTCTACTTAAGTGTGAGCTCCAAGACTCTATATACGTATCACACACGTATCCTGTTCAAAAATCTATATTATGATCGCGATTACACGAGCGAACAACTTAACTACAAAAAAAGTTGGGGTAACTACCGGTCTAGAGACGTGTGTATACTGTGACGATTCTACTACCTTAGGATACCAAAGATCGTATGCGTAATGCATAGGACAAGTCCAGCGTATAACGACGCGACGATAGCAATGAAGATAATTCGTGATAAACTGTGCGACAGAAAATGGTGTGAATAACTACAAACAAATGAAATGAGAGACTGGCAAACTTACGAGAAACTATTGTTACAATTGATTCATTAATCGAGGGACGAGTGGTGTGATGACATGAGTTAATGACAAGAGACAACGCAAATGGGAAGAAAGAAGGTGAATGAGGGAATGACTGAACGGCACAGATAATGCAGATTTGAGGAGAGGATGGATTAAGCCAGCGCCTGTACGCCCTCTTCCCAGCTCGCCTTCGAAATACACCCAGCCGCTCGACACACAGGACACGAAACCTCCACATCCTCACCCTCCCCACTAGGCTGCTCTCCCATCAGCGCAACCCTCTCAGAGCTCACCAAACACGGTGAATGGAACATATGCGCACACACCGCCTCCGGTTCCGCTGACGAACCATCCACCAACGGACGGATCGACAGCTGCTTCAACATCCCATCCATCAACGTCATGAAGGGCTCGTCGTCCGAGGGCCCAACCCCACAGCTGGTATCATGACATCGCAGCCCTGCCTCACGTTCTTTCCTTTCGACACGCTGACGCAACGTAGGGCCTGGTGGAGGAGGTAATGTCCACGGCTTCTTCTCCCGAGGTGTACGTCGAGGACCCATGCTAGGCACATTCATGAAGGGAGGATGAGCATGAATGTGAGCATGGGGCACTGGTGC
This sequence comes from Tricholoma saponaceum, assembly GCA_003313625.1. Classification (NCBI taxonomy): domain Eukaryota; kingdom Fungi; phylum Basidiomycota; class Agaricomycetes; order Agaricales; family Tricholomataceae; genus Tricholoma; species Tricholoma saponaceum. The sequence goes on from QLOJ01000659.1 coordinate 1,535, forward strand.
GGGCCCATTGCCAAAGAGTGCTGCAAAGGGCGGCAATCCAGTTTGAGCACCGCCGTTGCCAGCAGCCGCAGCTCCAGCAGGGTCTAGAGGGGGAAGAGGGAAGAACTGTTCCCAAGTGGCGCCATTGTTGTTATTGCCGGGATTGATGAAGTTGGCAGGAAGGGGGATTCCGTTCAGGGTAGGATTGGCTTGACCAGCAGGAGGTTGGGGAATACCTTGAGCCGTAGGAGGGTTGGGAAGATTTTGATCTACACCTTGATTCTGACCTTGATTCTGACCAGCACCAGGATTACCGGGACCCCGACGTCCACCAAGATTGATCGGGTTGATCCTCCCAAATCCACCTTGAGGGACAGAGTCGAGCAGCGCCGAGAAGAAACCTTGCACAGACGGCGGAACACCACCGGCACCATTTTGGACACCGGGACCATTCTCACCGACAGGCGTGGCAGGTCGAGTAGGAGGTCCATCCCCAGGTTGCGCGCCCGCGGCTCCCTGCCCTTCTTGAGCCGGTTGTTGAGGTACTCCTTGTTGTCCTTGTCCGCCTGGATGCTGCTGCTGCTGTGGAACACCCCAGAACATACGCGGAGGGTGGTGTCCTTGTCCTTGTCCCTGCGCTTGTCCCTGAGCCTGTCCCTGCGGTGGTCCCTGTCCCGGGCCCCATCCTCCGAGCAACGATGCCATCGCTTCATTCAGCGTGCGTCCAGTACCCGCATGGACATGCACTCCAGGGGTCATATTATTCATGTTAATGTTCATCGGCATCCCCGGCCCAAATGGATGGAAATGCTGATTGGGGTTTGGGTTCGGAGCAACGTTGGGATCATTGTTCGGGGCTGCATTATTATTGATATTTGCGTTATTGGGGGGTGTCGGGGTGTTATTATTATTGGTAAATTGCTCTGGGATGGGGATAGGTTCCAAAGGGGGCAACCCATCATCATTGCCAGCCTCCTCGCCGGTCATCGGCACCCAGTCTTCCTCCATCATCATCATATCCTCTCCGTCACCGTCCATCATACCCTCACCATCAACACCCACAGGCCCATTCGGCCCGCCCCCAATGAATACGTCAAACCCAAAGGTGAGGAAACCGAGCGGTGGGCCATTGGGATTGTTAGGATTGTTATTCGGGAAGGTATTAGCCTGGGGAGGAACGGCACCAGCATTGACGCCAGTTGCAGGACCGGGAGCAGCTTGACCTTGGGGCTGACCGTCTTGAGCGGGAGCGGGATGAAAAGGTCCAGGTCCAAAAGGTGCATTAACATTAGCAGCCGCAGCCGCTTCTCCAGCTACGAAAGACGAATGAGCGTCGTCATCAATATTCATATCACCACGGGAAATCTCACCAGCGACCGCAAAGGGAAGAACGGGAGGGTGGGGTAAATTAACATGAGAAAGAGCAGCTTCAACAGCGTTAAGACGATCCAGAAGCGCTGCCGCAGGAGCAGAGACAGAAGTGGGTTCAGGGACAGCAGGAGCAGGAGCAGGGGCAATACCAGCCACTTCTCCAGCTAAACCAATCGTAAAACGTCCATCAGCATTAACATCCCCATCAAGAAATGAAAAGAAAGCCTCACCACCAGCACCATTATTCTCAGTTGCGTTTGCATTCATTATGGCATCCACATTAACAACAGATGCGTCCACATTCCCAGTAGGCGCGTCCGCATTCACACTCGCATTCTCTGTAGGCGCACCCACATCCGCACCTGCGTTCCCATCAACACCACCCTGTCCCGCCAAACGCGCAATCACCCCGCCCGCCAACCCCACCCTCTCCAACCACTGCTCAACCCTCTCCAAACCCGCCTCCGCACGCTGCAGCGCCGCTGCCGCCGCCGCCACATTCCCCAACCTCGCCTCCGCATTCGCATTCGGGTTCCCAGGGACAGGTGGGTTATCGCGGGCAGCCCGTGCTGCAGCGAGTGCCGCAGCAAGATCGGCGCGTGTGCTGGCTAGGATATCATCTGAGGCTTGGGCGATTTGTTCAGTGTTGACGAAGAATTGGGGGAAGGGGTTCACAGAGTTGACGCCGACACCAGCACCAGCACCAGGAACGAGTGGAGGAGCAGGAACGGCGTTTCCATCAGCAGTCGGGACTGTGTTCTGCAGGGGAACAGTAGCAGGACCAGGCGGGATAAATTGCTGTTGTGGCGCATTCTCGCCTTGAGGCTGACCTTGCGCCTCACCTTGGGCTTGGGCTTGAGCTGCACCAGCAGCATTATCACCATTGCCAGCATTATTATTATTATTCCCCGCAGCAGGCGCCCGCCTCCTCCTCACATACGTCAAATTCTCAGGATCAATATTAAACCGACAAGTCGGGCACGTCGTCTGTCTCGGCCGCGAAAACCAAGGAATAAGGCACGCAGCGTGGAAGACGTGCGCACAGGGCAGAGACACAATTTTTGGGTGCGTCGGGTCGGACTTGGATTCGGTATCAATTTCAGCGCCTGATTCAGGTTCTTTCGATGAGGATGCAGGGTCTGAAGACAAAGATGCTTCCACGACGGTATCAGCCGACGTGGAAGGCTCCATGGATGGATCAGCCTCAGTCCCAGCCGTCACTCCCTCCGCAGCACCCTCGCCCGCCGTACTCTCGTCTTTCTTCTTATTCCCCCACCCGTCCCCATTCAAATCTCCATCCAATAAATTATCCCAACAAATTGCACACCCACCATCACCACCACTCGCACTCGCACCCTCCTCCCCCTCGAGCCCCCCACCACCTACCCTTCCCAGCCTTCGCACTAATCCTACGGGCACCTCCTCTAACCCATCTACCAGGCGTTTCGCGCGCTCTGGGTCCTCCTGTTCGCGCTCGCCAAACCCAAGGCCGCCCATCCCAATGGCGTTGCCGAAAAAGTTGAACAAAGCAGAGAGATCTTGTGGGAGAAGGTTGTTGGCGCCAAAAGGACCGACCCCAGGTGCTTGAGGTTGTCCCGGTCCTCCATTGTGATTGGCGTTCCCATTGGCGTTGGCATTGTCATCGGGGTTTGGAGGACCGTGGTGGTGATGATGGGCGTGGAGAACGGGCATGCCATTGTTGTCGATAGTGATGGCGAACCCACCAAACATAGGTTGGCCATCGTTGAAGTCGGCATTGCCATTGGCGGGGTTGGGGTTGTTAGCGGGGTTGTTGGTGTTGTTATTCTGCGCATTTTGGTTCGGGGCATGGAAGCGGCCTAAGGGAATGCGGAAAAGCATTTGCGGTGGTACGAGAGGGAGTGGCCGAGGTAGGAATCGATTTGTTGGCATTGGTGGTGGGCCGAATTGGTTTTGAGGTGGTGGTAAATTCATAGTTGAAGGGACAGGTGTAGCAGTACCGGTAGAGGGAGCAGTCGAAGGGGGCGGTTCGTTAACACTCATGGTACTAGCGACGCGTTGAGAAGGATGCCTACGGTCACGCTCATCATCCTGATCGTCTTCCACCCGCGCGCGCCTATTTGTCCTCCTTTGAGCCGCAGTTGCCAAATTGCCATTGATAGGCTCCAGATCGGGCATGCCCTCATCCTCATCCGTCCACGAGCTGTCGTTATCGTCGTCTTGGACAGCTTGCATCTCGACTTCGTTGGCGTCTCTATCTGACTCATCATCGTCATCGTCATCTGAGTTCTCCGAATCGGACGAGTTGGAGACAGATTGTAAGTCTGGCATAGAGTCGTCGTCGTCGTCGTCATTATCATTTGAGATTCTAGAAGGTGATTGCACTGGCTGCATATGAATATCGTCTAGTGGAGTTTCTGGCGCTTGCGCTGCTGGCTGAGTAGTTGTAGATTGGATGTTATTGGGTTGAAAGGGAACAATAGGCTCCAAAGGAGGCATCTCATCGTCGTCCATGGCGTTGTCGTCATTGCGTGGAATGAGAGAGCCAAATATGTTCTGAAGAGTTTGTGCAAAGTGTTGTGCATCCATGAATGGGATGAGGAGGAGATGGTCGTCACAGTTGCCAAATCGTGACTGTCAAGTGGCTGAGCTTTGTTGCGTCTTGTTTGGTCCCCCAATCTCGAACTTGCCAGAATCATCCATGTCCTTCCAAGCCCACCATATGCCATCTGCGGCTCTGTATATGACTCTGAAGAATCTGATAGAACGCTGGAAGGATGCGGGTTCATGACATCTTGGTACTATGAAAGCCACGTGTAGCTACTCGATTTGACAGTTGTTGATTACCCGAAATGACTCCACCCTGGCAATTCCGACACGGCTTGCACCCGCACTTATTGTACTCAGGACACTTGCATGTGGACAGAACTGTTCAGCGGTTTTTGCTGATAGAGCTCTTACATTCTATCTCTGGCTCCGAAGAGTCGAAAGTCAATTTCTCCAACACCACATGCCTCATCAGACTTGATGGCGCCGTGGTTACACTTCTGTTTGTAATCATGCCAACCCCTCCATTGGTCAGTATCCCCCTGTTCGACCCAGGGTTGAGTCATAAAACACATCTGGCATATGTTTCAGCATCTATTTCCCCGCCCCAGCGAGTCATGGCGACACCCTTTCTGATGTTGTGGCCTTCCTTTCATTGCTAATGAACATATCTTTCAGATGAGTGGTTGGATCGATCCAGCAGCCAACAAACGGTGCAGTGGGCTACAGGACCTCAAACAGGTATGACTATGGAATTGGCTGAAGAACTTGAACAGTCCAGTCGAGCCTGATCATCGAGGTCGGGTTAGTAGTATTAGTACGTTTGATTGCATCTTCATGAGAAATTCTGTCTATCACTGTCAGGATATGCAACCATGTTCATCAGCCAATTTCTCCGATCAGAATGATGGAATGGCGCAGTTGCTACAACTCTGTTGACAATCAGAGTGGAGTGCAAGTTACTTGCACGGAAGTGTCCTGTTCGATTCAAGATTGGGTTTGTCCCCTGCCTGTGAATTCTTTTTCTCACCCACAACCCATGGGTGCGACATTTTCTCCGAGTCGTATGTCTGGTTGGTATGTTTATTTGATGAACAAATCTTAAAATCAGATGTTAATGTGAACCATTGGTCATTGGTGTAGCGACTACGTTCCTACACGATTCGCCAAATGCTGAAGAACGGCGGGGTTCTACTATAGATCGGTGCAATAAAGATGCAGCCCTTTTTGTGTCGACAAATTAAGACCTGTGAGAACACGCAGTCTGTGGGCCTTAGTTCTTCTGTATGTATACACCGCAACCATACATTGCATACATCAATTGACAATTACAGCAGACCGTAAAGATTTAATGAGGTACTCTGATCGTCTCGAATTCTTCCTCGGCTTCGATCAACGAAATTCATTGACTCTCAGGATATGATATCCTCGCTGGAGAGGCCCGGCTGCCTAGGCTCGTCGTCGTGCGAGCGACCAGACAATTCGAATATAGCTTCTGAACGACAGGTGACTTCAAGGTAGTATCCTTGCCTGTGCGTCTCGGTGTATACTTGTAGTTGTAGACTGGGACATGAGATTTAGTGATACATCTATGTCCGAGAAAAATCCAGCAGACGTGTAGCTGCACGACCATTGGCAGCAGGTCATGGCAGCTTATGTTTGAGTAGAACTAGCGCATGAGGGATGACAAAAGGAAGAAATATACAGTAGTTCCAGGAATGGGGTGTCGGGGGTCTCGCTGGCATTACATCCACAACATCGAGTCGTCATTTCTGCTGATATGGACGGAACTCACTGGGGCAATGTCCACCAGGCAACCAATATCACTGGCATCGACATGATGACCCCAGAATTCCAAGTGCGGTACCCTATGCTCCCCCTTTCTTCACTTGTCGACGACATTGTTGCGAGCACTGTAACATATGCAAATTGGGGCTCACCTCCCTATTTGGCTTAAAGACATCCATATGTTTCGTCAATGGAAGGTTGAGCCGGAGCCTATGGTCACAGTCAGCGAGGCCCAGGCACAGGGTATTTGGGACCTTTCCAATTTAAACACCCCAAAGAACGAGATCAGCGTGCACGTTGTTGTGGCTTCAGCGATGGTCAAGGATGGAACTTTCGATACAAAAGAATGGGCTGCCATTGTGCGGGATCATGTCCACCGTGTCATCACGAGCGTAATGGCATCTGGAAGCCGTGCAAACTCGATGGGTTTCGTATTTCTCTTCAGTACGTCGATGATTTAAAGGCTGGGAGGGTTGTCGTCACAGGTAGAAATGTGTTCGTGGACATCAGGGGTATGTCTTCCAGTGCAGTGCTTGAACCCTACGCTCTTGATCTTTTGAAGAAAACTCGGCGCAACAGCGCAGATCCAAGGTTCCCAAAGCTCAACGACAATATATAGTGACTAGCACTAGCTCTCTCAAAGGACCCGATGCCAATACGCAAGTTATCACGGTCAAGCGCATCAATCCGCGCTTCTCTGTGGTCCTCTCGGTTGATTGTGAGATCGCTTTGGCAGGTGCAAGTTCCAACGGAACTGGAGTCTTGCCAATGGGAGAGTTATAAACTGGGCAGTGGGAAGGGAGGATGGAGAAGTGCGTACTGTGGAGTATTTCTTTCTTCCACGAAAGGTTGGTGAGCATCATGAAGTCCATATGTATGTGGTGGATAAGGAGACGACCAAATGCTACTTGTATTCCGGAGCCATATGTCCGTGAATGTGCCAATGTATACGTAGTAGTATTTTAGAATGCTGTTCATGTTTCTCAGCTTGTCCTTTAAGACGGGAGTACAATGATTGTGAACGGCGGCGAGGTGTGCATGAGGCTGCAGCTGCGCTCAAACCTGGCGTGGGAGGTCGCGTCCCCGAGACTGCCCTGAAGCGCCTGCTGGCAGGAGTATTAAAGTCATGGCAGCCTGGGTTTGAGTAAAACTAGCGCAAGAAGGATAAAACATAAAAAAAATTCACAGTCGGGTGGCTAATACCCAACCCTGGATCGAACAGGTGTATATGACAAACAGATGTACCATTGGGTCATGATTTAACATTTAACAACCGAGATTTGATTAGAACTCACTGACACAATGACTCGAAAGTAGTGACTTGACCCAGACCTCAAAAAAAATAAGAAAACGGATAAACCTACGTTGACCCAACCCTGAGTCAAACAGGACACTCAGATGGCAACGGATATGCTTTTGCACCAGTATGTCGCAGAGATGTAGTGCCATAACCGTAACAAGCCGTAACACCATTAGGTCGTAGTAGGTTCTGGTCTAACCTTGTTCGGATTCGACAGGATACTTTTTAAATAACCGATGTTGGCTCGAGCTCGAGAAAGGCAAGTGTCATGACGTGAATTCGGAGTCGATTCGGAGGTCGTCGAGGAAACCGCGCTAGCATATCACAACATGGACGATCGCGAATCTGAGCGCTGATGAATTCGATAACGTGTCAGCCCAGGGGAGAGGCCAAGATTTGGGACAGAGATTTGACGAAGACTACTAAAAATGGGGGAGAGCTTTATGAAGAATCGACGATCCAACGTGATGAATGGAAGAAGACCGTCGGAATGGAAAATGAAAGGAAGGGGTTACATTTCATGATCATGATCCCCATTTTCGGTCATGAATTTCCGAGGCTATCATAGTTTTTCTGCGTATGGGCTTAAACGCCAAGGGGCATGGAGACAGGGTGGAGATAGAGGATCTGAGGAGCCAGGATGGAAAACGTCACGTCCCAGATATATAAAGCCTGGGAATCAGGTCCTATTTCGTCGGTCAGTAAAGCGAAAAAATGAGGCGTCTTATCTCTGTTATCTGCATATCGTCGTCTGCGGTGACCTAAAAGCTATATGGGGTTTCGTGTTCGGGTTAACTGCGATGCTCTGTGAATTCCAATCTATGAAAGATCGTCAGATAAGCAATGACCAGATTAGTGACGGCATAATGAATTTTTTACAGTATCCCTTGTCTTTTTTCGTGAGCGTAAATCTTAGAACGTTGCCATGGGTACAAGCGCCGTTCAAATGATGAGAAAGGGCAGGAAGGGGCAAGGGACGATGGACATACGATCGTAAACACTTACAGTTGTTGGATCGTCGATGATGCGAGAAACCCGTGTAGACTAACTGAATAGGAACGTGCTTGTTTTTTCAAATTCTCTAAAGAAATCTATCACAACCATAGAGTTAGATCCCATTTGACATTTATACATAACGTGTACATCTTACTAAACATTCGACCTTGCTTAAACAAGCAGCAGCGATATACAACTAACAAACAAAAGAGCAGAAAGCTGCATCTGAGAAATCTTCCGGGTATTCTCGTAGACAATAATGAATAAGCCTGCGCTTTAAACGCCGTATCTAAAACAATAATAGAGCACCGAGTCCGTCTGTACGTTTAGCCCTACTGCCCTTTGCTGCATCCTTTGTGTTTATGGCTGTGTTCATTCTGGCCCGAAACGAAAACGGGGCCGCCGCCTGCACCGACGGCGCAAAGGTTAGGCGGGGGGTAAGGGGTGAACATGTTCGGGTTCAGCGGGCCGGGGAACGTGCCACTTAAGTTGGTGAGCGGGATGCTGGCACCACTGATGTGGTTGTTTTTGTAGCCTGTTACGTCGGCAACCAGGGAGTATACGTTGGACATGGTCCTGAAGAACGGGTGAGTAAGCAAACGATTTCAAAGGGACGAGATAACAGACGGCTCACTTGTTAGTATCGCCGCGTCCAAGGGAGTCGAGTCCCCAGTTGGCCTGGACAGTGCTCATAGATGAGTAATGCGTGTAGAAGGTTGGGTCGGTGGTCCCTTGGAGTTCCTTGGGCACAGCACCGCCAAGCAGCACTGCCCAGATGCGGTTGTTAATGCTACCAGTCTTGTTCTCGTCGAATGTCAATAGAATGAGGGTTTTTTCATCGTTGAAACGCTTGTCTTGCAGAAGAGGAATCAAAAAGTACTTGAGCCACTCCGCCATGAAATTGATGTCGGTGTCGTGACCGTCGTTGACAAGGTTGGGGGTGATGAAGACCCACTGAGGGATAGCAGACGCGTTGACATCAGCAGCAAAGTCGTTGAAGTTACGTTGGAGGGCTGCACGGGAGGAGACGTTGGCAACCGAGTCATAGATGATGAGTGGGTTGTGCT
>QLOJ01000662.1:478-21476 GCA_003313625.1 Tricholoma saponaceum
TTAATTTCGTGGTTTTTTTGCATGTGGGTTGTCGAGCTCTGGCTTAATTAAACTATAATTATCAAGGCTTGACTGAATTGAATTACGTTTGTGACGTATGTACTTACAGCAGCTTAGCGGCCAGTCCATGCGGTTTTAAGCCTTAAATTTTCTCTCAAGGTGGCGAAGGGTATCCGTTGGTGTGGCTCCGAGAGCCTGAGCGAGTGTCGGACTTGTCTGTCCGCGGATCATTGGATAGATGGGAGATTGATAACTTATTGACCCGGATGTAAGCGCTGTGTGGTACAGATCTATGAAGTGTAGGTCCATTCTAGGTCTGTCACGGTCCAGGTGCCTTCGGTAGTAGGATTTCTTGGAGATAGTCCGAGTCAGATTCTGACTTGTCCGACCTCGGAAATACAGCATGACCAGGGGGGGAGGGGAATCAAAGGGGAATCATTCCAGGACTGAGCAAAAATACTTTGAGTTACGGAATGGAGATCTTTCGCGGAGATATGTTGGTGTGACATGCTCTTCTGTCGATGTTAAATCATGATGGATTCAAGTTGGCAGATGTAATATACATATGTACGTGGTTTGACTTACTAGAGAGAGTGCGTCAGGCTGGTTGTCTGCACCTGACTATTATTCCCTAGCCAATACTTGAAGCGTTCCACCCTGCAGGCCCCGTACTAGGTTGTATGGAAGGAATGCCTCCGCGTGCCTCGCGTTCTAGTGCACTCAGCTCCTTGAATATCGCGTCACGGTATTCCCTTCTGGTCTTTCTTTGTAGAAATCGCTAGCGATGTCGTTGTGATGTCGCGTGCAGTCAAATATTATTGTGCAGGCACCAGGGTGATGCGCCTTGCGCACGCGTCGAAAAATGACGCGTTTCATCGTTTAATTGAACATTGTGTCTCAGAATTTGCAGGAGAAGCCGTGTTGGTTGAGTGAACAAGAAAAATCAAGTGAAGTTGAGACGAACGATCGCGAACGCGTTCGCGTACATTCGTCTCTGGCACCGCGTTTCCGTTGGTGTTATTGCGTCACCAAAGTATCTGGCTTGGCATTCGGAGGTGAACGCACCGGAGGACACCCCTGCAATTCCCGAAAATATAACAAATTCAAGTTGAAGTTACGATCACGTATACAATGATCGATCTGAGACAGCAGCTCCACAGTCATGAGGTGATCTAGGTGTTCAAAGTTTGGCATGCGCAGTCTTATCATGCAACACCCATGAGGATGGTGTGGCGAAAAGTAGATGAATGTGCGTGATGATTTCCTGGAGGGGGTGTGAGGATTGTTGTCATCGGAATCCGAAGTTTAAAGGTTGTTGTGAGCATACTTTACGCTGATCTTGACCAAATTGTGATCTTGGATGGATCTGGTGGCGAGTGATGGTCACAATGAGCCTTTCAAGCAAGAGCATGGATAACAAATATGCCTTTATTACATGGAATGGCACGCGAAGGGAGATACGCGTTTGGGCGCGACAGTTTCGCCCAATATGAGAGTGACGCGGACCAATATATCGATTACAGACTAGTGTATTAGTTTTGGGGTACGCGCTTGACACGACCGTCGACTGAAGCCTCTCGCGATCGATGTTCTCTGACACCTGGATGTGTGCTCGTCCCGTACCATGACCAGTTCTACGGATAATCAACTTCAAGTTGAAGCAACTTGAACTTGAAGTTGAACGCGACACGTGATCCCCTCAGTGTGCGGCAACTCGGGATCACCTCGATAAATTTCCCACGATGCAAGACAGGAACGTGACAGGAACGTGGTGTCAGTGGTTCATCGATGGGCCGGCGGTTACGTTAGCCTAACAGATCCATATGACGTGTATCTTGATCTGATCTTTCCACGAGGCGATTCCGGTCTCACTCGGAAATTTTAGCAAACGAGGGTCTTACAATTATCCTGAGCATCGGGATATTATCTTGGTAGTACGGTGCAGGACGTGAAGCGACCGTGGCACGTTCGTAGAAATGGAATTAGGGATTAGAGCTGATAAGAATATAATTACATGAACGGACCTAGCGGAAATTCGAGATCTGTTCGCTGAGATTAACTATTGAAACGGAGACTGAAATGAGAACACGCTTTCCCGGCTTCCCCGTCGTTGTGATTTGCATGGCCCTGAAAGAAATTCTCGAGATTGCAGGTTCGTACCCTACGGTTTTTCACTAGCACTTACGTCTTAGAATGTGGGATTAGGCATTGTTCGACAGGTATAAAGAAGGGTATAGTGACTTTTTAATAAACTGCCTAAGCGGTTTGAACAAGAAACTGGCGCCGAGCAACACATCTGGAATACTTATAGGGATCTGAAAGAGTAAAATCTTTTATAACAGCAAAATTACAAAATGGCATCACCACCCGGCGGACCAGATTCCCCTGCTAATACACCTCAGTCTCAGCCGTTGCCGCACCAGCCGCCCCAGCCGACTCCGCAACAACCATCATCTGCTTCAAAGCCGACAGCTACTCAGAACAAGCCGGCTCCTACAAACTCTTCGAAAAAATCCCGAAACAAGAAATCTACTCAAAAGACAAAACAAGTCGAATCTCCAGTTTCTCCCCGTAAGTTTCGGTTACTCAATATCGTCCATCTCAATCTTATTCCCTCCGAATGTCGTTCAGCTCAATCTTATCCTCCTCCTCCTCCTCCCCCTGGTCACTTTATTCCGCCTTTTCCTGGTTACTCTCTCATGAATCCTCACTATCCCCATCCTTACCCGCCACATCCTCAACAACATTACGCGCTACCAACTTCCTCTCCAACTAATCGTCCTGATGCCTCCAACCCTCCTCCGCCACCTCAGTATGGTTATCCAATGCAGTACTCCCACCCTTACCCTTATCAGTATGGCGCTCCCCAGCCCATGGTGATCTATACGCACCCGCATCCCGCACATGTCCCTAACACTCCCCAGAGTGCATCCCCTCCCGCGTCCCATGGCGCGCAGGGTAATAAGCGAAAGCGAAAGTCCACTAACGATGGACGCGACAAGGCATCCGATGACGAAACGGGTCCTTCTGGAAGCGATGCAGGTCGTGCAGCTGCAGCTGCCGCCGAGATGAAGAAACGCACCAAGACTGTATGGGCCGCTTTTTATTCTTGAGATCAATCATCGATCTAATCGATTGCTTCTAGCAACGAGCTTGCGACTCGTGTCGTAGCCGAAAGATCAGATGTGATATAATTATGGATTCAGTGCGCGTTTATGATTTTTAAACGCTGGATGCAATATTCAATCGTCTTTCTGCTTCTAGGATCCGCCTACATGTCAACACTGCAAACAGTATGGTTTTGAATGTACCTTCTTCCTTCCCATTACAGAAACCCGTTTCAAGAAGAAGAAAACGGAGGACGAACTCGACAAGGATAAAACAGAGCCAGGGAGAATTGTCGCTCCGCCTGCACACGACTCTCAAGCAAGCGTCTTTGGTATGTATTTATGAGTCAGATTAGCATTGATTCGGACTCATAATCCGAAAAGGTCCTACTTCCCCTGCTCATCTACTGCATTCTCAAGGTTCCATTCCTGCGAGGATGTACGAAACTTACGATCAGAGGTATCACCACACGTTCGAAATCAGCCAGTCGGGCGACGGGTTGATTACCGTTAAAAAGCCTACTGCCGACGAACAAGCTCCTTCACTCTCCAGGCCAGTCGACCTTCGGATCGAGCGAGATGTCCTAGAACAACTAATCAATGCTTATTTCACCGACATTGCTCCGATGCTGCCAGTCGTAACGCAGGCCGAATTTTTGGCAAACCCCAACCCGCCGCCGATATTACTTTATTCAATGTGTCTTGTCGCCGCGGCTCGCAGGGAAGTGCCACAAGCTATATTTGACTCGATACGATACACTGTGAATAATGTGCTCAAGGCTGATGATGTCCTTTCCATCGCATCAATCGTGAACGTCCAGGCATTGTTGATTTTATGCATGACCGGTGATACGCATTCACAGTTTGTGCCAAATGCATTGTCAGGCTTGTGGATCCGGTTGGGCACGGCGATCAGGATGGTGTGCTATTTTTACTTGCCATGTTATGTCCAGAGGAGATCTAACCTAATCATGTAGGCACAAGATCTTGGTTTGCATAGAGCAGAGTCGGTCAAGCAGAATATTGAACTGAGACGACGGCTTTGGGGCGCCTGTCTAATCAGTGATCGATGGTTCGTTAGGACATTCTTCGGTTGTGACTAATTTGACGTTGCTTGTAGGACAAGTTTGGCTTACGGGCATCCTTACATGATTGACGTTCAGGACTGTGATGCACGTTTACCCTCCTCAGGAGATCTCAACGACCTCTATATGGATGAACTGGTCCGCATTAGTGTTATACTCGGTCGAGTCCTCAAGTCCATCTACAGGTGAATATCCTTAGGTCTATCCGTTTATAAGTACTAATTTTACGGGTTTACTAGTCCTTCTGGGCTGACCTTTACGACCGATGAGGTATTGTACACGCTTCTCGCTGATATGGAGAGTTGGAAGGCTGGCCTTCCGGAGCATCTCAAGTTCCGAGGTCCTAAAACCTCCCGCAACGCTGGTGCGTCGCAATTTTTATCCATCTTAGCCAGTTACCAACACATGCTTTTTAGGCCTTCTACACCTTCTCTACTCATGCGTCAGTATGATGTTCTGGCGTGTCTTCATGCGAATCAGTTATTCGTGTCCAGCTCATCTCAAATTTGGACTCACCGTGGTGGAGTGGAGCAAGCTAGTAACTTTGACTGGGGAGTCCATTGACTGGCTTGAGGCCAACGAACGCATGTATGACGTTTGGTTACTAGTTGCATATGCAGCAACGTCGTGTGCCCTCGTACAGGTGTGTGGACACTTACATGCAGAAATGAATTTCAGGTTCACTTTTCTCTCTCTTGCAGTACCATACATGGGCACGGAGAAAGGACGACAATGCCGCAGCCAAGTTGCGCAAACTTCGAGACTGTGTTCGGCGATGGGAAGGCTCAATATCGCCTGACCATATGTCAGTGAGACGCAAGGCCGGTTTCAGTTTCTTACAGATTAAGGCATTTATGCCTGTTTGGACATCATGCTGACTTCCCCTCCCTCACTGCTTTCTCTGGTTAACCTTACAGACTGCTGAGATTATTTCTTTGCTGTACGAAGCAACTCAAGGACCCCCACCCCCAATGGAGACCCCTGCACTCAATCCAACAGGTGGGGTAAAGCCAAAACCTCCAATAGGGTTGGATTATAGGAAGGATCCAACGCGACCGGGGGGCGGTGTCTTCGTGGCACACGGAAAGGTGGCGAAGCAGGGTGATTTTAGTGGTATACCATCCGGGGTTGTGATCAGCAGCAATTCATCGGATGGGGACTCTGACTCAGGTGAGGCAGCGCCGGGCCCTCCAATATCTTCTATCAATGACCGTGAACGCGCCTCATTATTCTCAACTTCCTCGTCCTTTGCACCACCCCTTCCCCATGATCACTCCCGATCGCCACAATCGCCGTCGTCGATACCGCCTGCTCATCGTGGGTTTGGTGCCTCGTCATCGATGCGATCAACAGCGAATGTGCAGTCGCGGAACATGGGCTCGACAGTGTCCGCGGAAGCGACGTCCTCGATGGTTCACTTTACACCGATTGGAGGAAGGCGGTCGGGGAGCTATTTGAATGTGAACCCGACATTGAACATGCAGACGCAACAGCCGGGAAATGTGCAGGTGATGAATGTGCTAGATGTGCCACAGGGTGGGAACACGATACAGGAGTTTGCGTTGGCTGATACTGGGTTTTTGGAAGGCATCCCAGGTGGGATGTTTGATTGGGGTGAGCGGTTGATTCATCGAAATTGACTTTTGATACTGACATGCTCTCAGGACAATGGGATAGTTTCTTTTCGCGCTTCGCCTCCGGCGGCAGTGTAGAGAACGGAGTGAGTGGCTTGTCTGCTTTCTCGCCAGTAAGAGTGCAAACAGGCCCCATGCAGCTCACATCGGCTGAAAGCTTACCTCCTTACGGGTCATAGCCATTGGAATTCACGAGTTTTTAGTCATTCATTTTTTGAAACTGTTTATTCGTCGCTGTCTCGCTGTCGTATTTGCTGAACACTATTCGGATCTTTACTTATCATTGTTGTAAAATGGTCATGTACATATCGGCCGGAAGTGATTCTACTATGGATGATGTCACCAAAGCTCGAAACCGCAGGCGGCTAGAATTGCTATGCGACAACCTTGATTTGTAAATTGTCTATTTCCTGCCTACCTGATGCCATGAAGCGTTTGTTTGCAAATTCACTGAAGCCATTTGCATTAACAAAGTCTGGAGGAACGCAGTCTGAAAGTGCACCGTCAAATCCAACTGTTCATGGAACAACCTTGCACACGACTGGTCTCCAACCTAAGTATCTCGTGCCGCCTGTGCCCCATCCATTCCCACACGATCATCTGTCTCTTCTGGCCACCAAGGACGGTCTTCTCATTCGCCCATACACCACTGGACTCTCGGGTTTTGCTGCTCATGTCCGGATTTCGTGGGGAAAGGTTGTCAGGGTAGAGGAGATTACTTCGAACGGCGGTGCAGATGAGCCTGAAGTAGAATGGGAGAAGGGTGTGATTGTGTACGGAATCATTGGGATTCTGGAGCTATTCTCTGGTATATTGTCTATTTTTATTGGATTGTACGTGTGTGATTCACTGATGTTCGTGTTCTAAGGCTCCCATTTACTGGTCATCACATCTAAAGCGGAGGTTGGGACGGGTAGGTTTATCCTCAACTAGAGGGTGTATAAATGCTAAACTCCAACATTAAGTGATTGATCCTAGGTACGTCGTATATGGAGTGAAGGGTGTAGCAGCAATCCCACTTGTGGAAGAACATGCTCGGATGGCCCTGAGTACGATTGCATCACGGTATTCAACACTTCCTCGTCCCTCTCTCGTCCCTGGGACGACCTTGGAAGGACTAGCTGCCGCGAGAGGTTTTGATAATGTTGCTGATTCAGACGCCGAACTAGAAGGCCTGGAACGAATAGTTCCACTTCCCTCTGAGGACCAAAAACCTTCAGCCCCTCGTGTCCAGTTTTCATCCAACGAACAAGTGCAGTTCGTACCCCCATTGGATTCACCTTTTGATGGCTCCGAAGAAAACACTCCCTTACATATTCCTGCTTCTTCGCCTCGCTCTTCTTTATCAGACGAGTCTAATCATTCTTCTGAACATTCTGTGTCAACCTCTCCCGTTGCCAAGACTCTGGCCTCACGATTATCTTTCTGGAGCAGACTCTCGAAACGTACTCCACAACCATCAACAAGTCAGACCCAAGATAACTATGCCTCGAATCCAGAGTCACTTTCCCTCTTGGAAGAGCAAGAAGTCAACAAGATAATGGACGAAGAGAATGAAGAACCCGCAACAGTGGTGGACAACATATTAGCCGCCACCGCACCTCCTCCAGGCTCTGTAGAAGAAAAACAAACGGAACTAGAGCGCAAGATTATTAGAGAATGCATCAAGGAATTTAGCAAGGGAGGAATGTACTTTGCGTACAATTTTGGCAAGTCCACCGCTGTATAGACCCCTTGCTACTTAAATGTTCAGATTCTTGCAGATATCACGCGCTCTTTGCAACATAAGCAAGATCAAGTAGTCAAATCACAGGAACAACTTGCGCTTTTGGCCGATCTTAATGCTCTCCCTTCCCCACAATCAATTAAATCTCAGTCTGATGAGGCTTCCGTAGAAGGGACAAAGATCAACCCGCTGTTTGAGCCAAACCCTACTCTTCCTCTCTGGAGACGCGTCGACAAGCGGTTCTGGTGGAATGAATGGCTCTTGAAACCCTTTGTTGATGCTGGGGTAATCATCATTAACAAATCGTACTGCATAGACATTTCTGATCATCGATAATAATCAGCTGCACTCTTACGTTCTTCCAGTAATGCAAGGATATTTTCAAGTGGCACAGTTCACCATTCCACCTGATCCAGTCACACATGACGAAGATACCTCGGTGGAATATACAATTATATCTCGACGGTCAAGATACAGAGCCGGCCTGCGATATCAACGGCGCGGTATAGATGATGATGCCAACGTAGCTAATTTCGTAGAGACAGAGACTATTATGAGAGTTGAGGTGCACTTCATCCCCCCCCCCCCTTCTGATGGTACTGGCTGACAACCTGTTTACTACTAGCGTCTTGGAGTAGAGAATCTTTTTGCCTACGTCCAGCTCCGAGGGTCAAGTAAGCTTCAATGTCTTAATTTTCGTGATGTTTTGCTGATTTTTTTTTTCTCGCCCTAGTACCACTCTTTTGGACGCAGACTGGATATGGGTTGAAGCCTCCTCCAATTCTTGCATCAGATAGAACTCGCGCGCAGAATCTGGACATGCTTAGAAGGCATTTTCACAGGACGGTTCCCCTATATGGGCCACACGTTTGTCCCACCGCCTAACTAAATCCAATAATGAAGCTGATTTCTAATTGACACAGACTGTCTTGAATCTCGCAGAGCAGCATGGAAAGGAAGGTGCGGTAACAGAGGCATATCGAGAGTACATGCACGAATTGGATTCAAAAGATGCTCGGTGCGTGCACTAGTTGACAGATTGTAATTTTTATTCATGCAGATTTTTTTCTTTCTAGATACCATGAATACGATTTCCACAAAGAGACAAAAGGGATGAAGTAGGTCGTACGCCTGCGACAAGCCTTATCATCACTAAAGGTTCTAGATATGAAAACATCTCAAAACTGATCCAGGACTTGGACAAGACCTTTGACACACAAGGGTAGATGGTTTGTTTCTTACAGCCTGTTCCAAAGACTGATAAACAGCGAAGTTACCTCTGGGTTTCTGATACTACCATTATGTCTCGACAAAAGGCGGTTTTTCGTGTGAACTGTATCGATTGTTTAGATCGGACGAATGTCGTGCAGGTTGTTATTTTTCACTGGTCCTCTCAATTAATTGCTGACACCCAACGTAGTCTGCTTTTGCGCGTTTTGTCTTGAACAAGCAACTAGGTGCGGCTGCTCTCCTTAACCCAGAAGACGAAGGACGGACAGAGATAGATCATATATTCAATGATGGTAAGTGGGTTCAGCTACGATAAACCTAGATTGTACTAACTTAAGCATAGTTTGGGCGAATAATGGTGATGCGATTAGTAGAGAATAGTACGCCTATCGAATGTTCACTTTGTGGTAATTTCTTACGGTTACTTAGTGCTGGTACTTCCGCGCTGAAGGTTTGCATTTCTTTTCGTGGCGAAGTTCTTGTTGATATAATCTCGGAAACTAGGGCGACTTCACCAGGTATGGCGAGGTTGATTTTCCCATCTGAAACCGATCTGAGTATTTTGTAGAACAGGGAAACGCGATTTGAGCGGTTTACTTAATGATGGTGTCAACTCACTTGCAAGGTGAGCAGGGGTTGACCTACCTTCTATGTTCAAAGTTTTTGAGCATTTTTTAGGATGTACACATCCACGTTCAGTGACTGGTTCAGCCAAGCGGTCATTGATTTTATGCTCGGAAATCGGACACTCTCCGTATTTTCAGAGTTTCTTCTCAAATTGCAGTCCACAGACCCGCGAGACTTGATCCGGTTATCCAAAATTCGTGCCGAAGCGATCGCAACATCAGTATCCCGTGTAATCGCAGAAGATGAACGTTTGCTTTCGGGCTGGACACTCTTTTCGCCCGAGGAACTAAATTCCAGAATCGGAGATAAGTTTGAAGAGAAAATTCTATTGTTGGTCAGGGCTTATTATTTCAGTTCGGTGTCCCGATGGCTCATTTTTCATCCGTTTTGATCACAGACCGTCCATGCTTTGTACATCATTGCGAGTGCATTCGTCTGTTTTCTCTATGCAGTTTTAATTACTCATAATTACAGAGCTACGATTACACGCTGGAGAAAGTTAAGCTTTATACCCGCGTCCCTCTCGGAGACATTGTGGGAATTAGCAAGGGTAATTAGGTCCGATAACTTTAAGATCTCTCGAAAACTGAAGAAGAAATCAGGCGCATATATCCTGTCACCTCTTGAAGAGGCAAGTCGAGATCCGGTACAAAATGCAGGATTTGTCGTGACATGGCTTACTTCGAAACAAACCACGCGCGTCACCAGTTATTCCCTTCGTAACACGCTGGAAATACCGTCAACTCTCCCTCGGTCTTCGCGAGGGCGCACGTCTACCATCAACCCCAATTTCTTGTTAACAAGAAGTTTCACTCGCAGAAGTCCATCGGCATCGATCCTGAGTAGTGTAGCTCTGCCTCCCAGTGCTGAGCAGACATTTGCTGCATTCAAAGTACTCCCAATCGATCCAGCAAGGATGCGTACATCATCGACTGGTGGCGATTTATTGTACTCCGAGGCCGCGGATGAACTTAGTGGCGCATCAAGTTGCCAGGAGGCGGCCGACTTGATCGTCGGCAGTATCCGACGAGCTTGTGAAGATGTCGGTGTCGTTGGTGGTGGATTTGTTACCAATGAAGATGTTGTTAGGTGGGTTTCTATCCCAATTACTTTATTGCGTTGAACTTAGTGATACGTAGTTTGGCCCAAGCACAGCGAATGACTAGCGTGTATGCGAAAATGGAATACGGCGTCAAGAGGCTTCTTTGGTTAGGTGGTTGAGGTAAGTTGCACAACCCCATTAACGACTGATCTAACCCTGCTTTGGGGGCTATCTAGGGAACATTCGAATTAAATACATCATAATTTGGTAACCTTCTTTCACTGAAGCATTTTGAATGTGTACTAATATATTGAAAGTACAGTACTGGCTTTGACACATCTTCTCTGATACCCAAGGACTTGAACTTGTATAATTATACAGCGATTTCAGCGTAGAGGTACTCTTTACAACCGGATGGACATGTCGGTTGGCGTAATAATGGATGGAACATTCCACCAGCAATCATTCGTGTTTTTCAGTCGAGAGGGAGACGGATGGAGTGGCCTTGACACCCTTGATGATCTGTTCTACCCCTCTAGAAATGTCTCGAAACCACCCCCACGACTGTTCGTCTATCTGCATGGCCCGCAGATGACTAGCATACATACTCTGCAAGATAACTGCAGCAGGAACGATGGAAATCGAGATTGGAATGCCAGTCATGCTCTGGAATGCTAATGTAACTAGGAGACCATGTCAGACTTTTCTGAGGTGTAGTTGAACCCATAGGTCCATCTGTGCTCACCGATATACACGAACTTCAGAAACTCCTCGAGGAGAAAGGTTTTATCGTGAATAACAACGTCGCTGAATAGATGTGGGAAGGCGTGAATAGTCCAGATGATTATAGGTGCAAGGAAGGAGAGCGTCCAACCAGCTGCTACGCTAGAAAAATTGACAGTTTTTGAGAGGGCCCAGAGGAGCATGAGGTTGCCAAGATGGCCAGATATCGTGCTAACAAAGGGATTGAAAGACGTGTAGATTTCTTGGCTTTCAGGTTGTGTATTCACGGTCCTGGCCATAATACGTAGCTGAACTTGAGATAGGGGTAGGTCGAGTATTGAAAGTCGGAAGTCTTACATAAGCATTGAATCGAGCCGCCGTGGACGGGGAAACAAGCAATAAAATTCTTAACTGTGTACCTGTAGTAGTATTGCTCCAGTACATACTGTAGCCTAATAGCATAAAAGAGGAAAGTCTAGCATCGCCCCAGACCCATTTGGAACTCGAGTAAGCACTGGACTAGGGAAGATCGATATCTCGTCGACATTGACTGCCTGCTGATCAATAAAGCAGGCGTGTAAAGTTGAAGATTCACTTATCCCCACAACGAGTATGCAACGGCCAAACCAACGATCCCACAATGGACTTTCCCGTCAACAATCCCTTGGCATAGCCCTGACGACCTGTAGTAGTACTTGGTCGCCTTCCAACTGAATACGAAATGTCCGGAAACCGACTTCACGACCTTTCCCAGACTTGAAAGAATATAGTCAAGTTAGAGATCCCGTAGTTGACTGGCGGCCAAGTCCTCCATTTGAGGAAGTGGAACGTAATGCCCACCATGAGCGAAGTAGCAGATTTCCATGGAGATGAAGATCTTCTCTTGGAGTCGGATAGACACTAGAGCGTACATGGAATTTAAAAATATGAGTATGGAGACCAACAATTCTAGGGTAATCCACAGAAGGGATCAGGCAGCCGGCGAGTCGAAGTTCTCCTCACATCCTGGTAGTCATGGGGTGAAAATTGGGGAAAGATATAAGCTTCGTGGGGTCAAAAATACATGAGACCAGAGTCGCCACAGGTATAAGTTTATGCAAGTTTGAACTGGAATGCGTAGGTGGATGCAGCAGATGGCGGAGTACTGCATCCACGTTTCAAGATTACGAGAGAATCAATCTAACCCAGGTTTTCGGCCAGGCTTAGTAAGAGGCTGTAAGAGGCATAGAAGACTGGATACATCGGTGATGCCATTCTTCCTACATGCTTGACAGTTTCTGTCCAACATGTTTGATAACCGCCTACTGGTTCGGTACCTAAACGGAGGCTAAGGATAGGCTGGAGGTATATGACCAACATCAATTGAACACTGAGACCTATGGATTCGGATGGACCAACCATGATTATCGGACTTGGAGTCAACGCAACCATGGCATTTTTCAATTGGGATAAGTACTCAGGGCCACTGGAAGAGGGCTTTGCTTCTTGACGATCACCAGTGATGGCCCTATTAGACCCGAGCTGGAGATGGAACATGTCAGACTCCGTGACGGATGTGATGAATTTATTGCCAGTGTATGTTCAGAGAATACTGCGCTTGTCGTGTGTCAGACGACATGCGCCCATGTGTTGAGTCTTCCCGAGCATATCATATATCATTCCCAACTTTGGGCGGGTGATGGTTGGTGATCAGGACTTGCCTGATTGGGAGATCTGTTGTTGGGTGCACTGCAGGAAGTGAAGCAGTAACCTGGGGCATTGAATAATGAAATAGAGAGAGTAAAAGGAGTATTGTGAGATTATTTGGAAACCGGTATCAATGGGGAGTCGCTGGTGGACGTTGTGGAACGTGTAAACAAGTTGATGACCCAGAGTTGACCGCTATTTACCGAATTCCCATCTTCCTCATGTTCCCTCATGCATATGCCTCGTGTTCCTTGACGTTTCAATAGATCCTGGTACCTACTATCAACGCTGGTCGTGACAAGTACAACCACCACTATCATTTCTTATCAGCTGCCATGATGGCTCCACTTCTCACCCCATCTCCTGCTGGAAATCCTCCGGGTCGCATATCTCAACTATTGCCTACTGTTAAATGTTCAAACTGCAACAATCCAGTCCCTTTATCAGAACTTGGCGACCATGTTTGCACTAAACCACCACCTGTACCAACTTTACCAATCCCATCTGTCTCTCCAGCTGCTGCTGCCTTTCTTCTTCCCCAACGACTCAAAGGTCGCGTCGCATCTCCAATGTCAACTTCCCCTCCCAGCGATTCGCGCCTGAACTCTCCACCAAGGGTACACAAGGCACAGGAACCGCAACAGCAACAACTTCGATCTGATACCTTACCTGTCGAAAGACTAAGAATCAACATTGCATCTGCTGGGCCTTATCAACAGAAATCGAGTCCTCTAGCTCGTTCAGAGCCTAATCGAAATCTTACTTCGTCCCCCGCACCGCGTCCTCTGCCTCAAGCAGGACCTCCACCTCCAACTAATGATTCAAACCTACGTTCCCGCCCGCCTGTAATGGCTGACTTTCGTATACGAGCGCCCTCTAATGCAGGCTCCGTACCATCCGTTCCTTCTGGACCTCCTCCAGTCACTCCTCGTCCCTCATTTGCTTCGACCCGCGATACCCCTCCCCCCGCGAACGTGGTTCCCCCTCGTCGACAAGGCTCGTTGGCGACCTATCCGCCAGAGGCTGAAATAGATACGAAAATAGGTGGCGAGGCTGGCATGGCAGGTGTGGGAAGGAGGGGGTTTGCGGCAGCAGCTCGCGCTGCCATGTTTGTAGTGCCTCCACACGAGGCGCCTAGCCTCCACCCTCAGGCCTCCCGACGACCTAATGCTCCAGGTGTCTTGGACATTCAAGTTCCTACACGTTGTGAGTACTTTGTCTTTCCATTTTATGATCTTGCATCGATAATCTATTTCAGCCATGGGAACTCCTCCCCTTTCCGCTGGATCAGGTTACTCATCTCATTCCCCCAGTGTTTCTCCTTATCCTCAATCGCCTGGTCCGTCGTCACCTCCCGGTAGGAATGCACCTCGCGAGAAGCCGCCGATGATAGACCCACCGTCTTCCCCAACCTCTGTTCGGATGCCATTTTTCGAAAAATTCAGAAATCAACTACCAGGCATGACTATCCCAAATAATAGCACTAGCCCTTCACCTAATACGGATACAAACAATAGTGCTACACCATCTACTGCCCTTCCGCCGCACAATGAACCCCGACAGTCGGCCATGTCTATCTCATCTGCCTATAGCCGCGATTCTCAACGCACTATCAGTATAAGCACTACTCTTTCCCGTCACGAGCAAGAGGTTGGGAAGCGATCCAAGTCACCAAGTTCTGGCTCCGAATTGGGTCTTGCTTACGCCGATTCGACGGATAACGAAGAAGATCGCAATCAAGATGTGAAGAATACGAAAACTAAGGCTAACCCGCCTCCCCCGCTCGCTTTGACATCTTCCATCCTACGTTCTGGATCTATTGCCACCACTAACCATGTCCGATTCCCTTCCTCCTCGGAATATAGCGAGCGAAGTGCAGTTCGAATGCCAGGGATTAAGACTGGCCACAACAGGGGTACTTCTTCATCCTCTGCGTCTTCTGCGTCAAGTACGGGGGGAGACGATGCAAAGAACAATTCTGCATTGATTGCTCATGCACTTGGGTTGTCTAGAACCCCTCCAAGTGAGTATGCACGGCTTGGGGGACCTGGATCTACGATGGGAGGGAGGTCCGGAAGGACCACGAGTGGGAGTAGTAGCAGCGGCAGAAGCGCCTATTCGTATGGCACGAACAGCAGTATGATGACAGGCGGAGCGAGGTCTAGCAAGATGGAATCATTTAATGCATCGTCACCGCCAACAGATGATATTCCCCGAGGATTGTCGAAGAGTAAATCGACAGGCAGGCAGAAATCGTTTGCAACGGAAAGCTCGGATGATTCTGGTTCAAAGTCGGCGAGTGCGAAAGGCCCAACTGCGCTTCCTCCCTTGGCACATCGGAGTAATACTGTGCAAGTTGCTTATGCCTCTGAAAAACCTAAGTTAGTGGCGAGAGCCAGAACGAGTACCGTGAAGCCGACGGAGGCTGTGAGGGAGAAGAAAGAGAGGGTCAGGAAGTTACGGGTGTGTCTCAAATGTGACAAGAAGATTGAAGACGGTAGGTGGATCCAGGTCGATGGCGATGCGGTACTATGTGAACATTGCTGGAAGAATATGTATCTGCCCAAGGTAGGACTTTCTGTTTCCAGTTTAGAGACGATGCTGACAACACATTTCTCCAGTGCCGTCGATGCAACTTACCAATTGAGAAGCAAGCCGTATCATCCAAAGATGGTCAACTGAAAGGGAAATACCACCGAGAGTGCTTCAATTGTTTCAAGTGTTCCGTACGTTTTCCTTTGCCTTCGAATTCCTGATCGTCGCCGACACTATTTTCAGAAACCATTTCCAGACAAGACTTTCTACGTATTTGACGGAAAGCCTTTATGCGCTTATCATTACCACGAGGCGAACGAGTCTCTATGTGCGGCCGCCCGCTGCGGTCAACCTATAGAAGGCCCTTGTGCTGTCTCTCATACAGGCGACCGGTACCATCCCGAACATATGACCTGCGAATATCCAGGACACACGCCATGCTTAGTGAAATTGGAGGAGTACTGGGAGGTGGATGGACGAATGCTTTGTGAGCGACATGCCAAGGCGAGTGATGATGATGACGATGCGAGTTCGGATGAGTGGGTGCAGAGTACGAAGGCGATGAAGCGCGTTACGCGATTTATTGATTTGGCTGGAGGGGGCGGGTTGTCCGAGTCGGACAGTAGCGGCTTAAGGTAATAATTCTGGTTTTAGTTTGCTATATATATTTTTATGATTCACTCCCCCTTACTTGTAATCGCACACAGACCACATACCTAGCTACCCTTGGAGCTTTTTAAATTATCCCTGCTTTATCTCGATTTCTCTTCGTTCTTACTCACAGCGGATTTGGATAGTCAACATTTCGATCGCTTAATCTTTACTTATGCTCCTAGGATCTTTGGGACGTTTATAATTATCTCCATTCTACAATATACGTACTATACATTGTATGTACACCAGCTGCCGATTTATTTTATGGATGCTTAGAATGTCTGGAAATGGTATTTCAGGGTAGTGTCAGGGTCTGTGAGCATTGACAGATGTCATGACGTCGAACAGCCAACCTAGCTTCCTTAGTATACCTCGTTGACTCGGATGGCAGATCGATATCTCAAAAACCCTAGCTTTTTCAAGTTAGTGCTACTAACCGGGCTTGGTTATAATTACCCAACATGCCACAGGTGACAGATTTGCAATTTGACAAACGGGGAATAGCAGCCTGAGTGCGTTTCCCAGTAGAGACAAATAACGTCGTTGACCACCTGAGCAAAACGCTTCTATACCCGCTTGCAACCTACGTCGTTTGGAGTCTTACTCTCTCACGTTCCAGCTGGATTTCTCTGCAAGCTTTGAACTTTTTCTAGAACTAGGTAACGGAGTCAATTCTCGTAAAGGCGAATTCTAGTCGTTTTGATGGACATCCACGTTTTGGACGATATAGTAGTACTATCTACCATGGAGCGGAGGTCCTCGAGAAACGAGGCCGAGCTCTCAGGTGTTAAAACCCTTGAAATTTTGGCGGAGAAGAAACCTGGTGGCGAAGTTGGCAGTGAACATCGCGTGCATTTGGAAGGCCTACGATTTCAAGATCAGACTCATAGGAAACTCAAGGTACGTGTTGTTTTTATGGATGATATTTTAAAGTCAGTGCTCAATTTTGTGCAGAATCGACACATTCAGCTTATTGGAATCGGAGGTCCGTCGCGATTCTCTGCTTTTCCCGTGAACCTATCCCATCGGCTTGGCAATAGGAACTATTGGAACAGCTCTTTTCGTACAAATTGGTTCGGCACTGACCAAAGGAGGCCCAGGTGAGTTCAAGATGATGACTTCCTAAGAAATGTCTAAACCCCTGCTGGCAGGAAGCCTCTTTTTAGCGTTTACCATCTGGTCGACATTTATCCTGGCCGTCAGTAACTGCCTCTGTACGTACTTGTTCCTGTGATATTTGGTAAATACTCATGTATATATATGCCTAGCGGAAATGGTCACATATATTCCGATATCTTCACCTTTTGTTCGTTCCCACCACTATTAAAGCGCTGAGGAGCTGTTGACCGATGAACGATAGGTTCGATTCGCCGATCGATTTGTTGATCCAGCTCTCGGTTTTTGCACTGGTATCAATTTCTTTGCCCTTGAAGCCGCCCTTGTTCCCTTTGAGGTCGTAGCATTCAACGTGGTACTCAAGTTTTGGACCGACGAGATTCCAATAGCCGCCGTTATTTCGTTTGTGCTTGTGGCATATGCGTACGCCGTTTGCAACGACATTTACTATTATACCTTATCGCTTCTGATGTACCTTGGACAGGCTACTTAATGTGTTTGCGGTCCGTTTTTATGGAGGTATACCTGATTTTGTATCTGCATGCACCTGTTGTAATCTCTGCCCGATTTTCGTAGAGTCGGAGTTCTGGCTGTCCCTTGGAAAGGTCGTGTTGGCTGTTGGCTTGATAGCCTTTACATTTATTACGATGGTGGGCGGCAATCCTTTGCATGACGTTTATGGATTTAGAAATTGGGATCGTGAGTGCAAATTTGAAGACTGTCAGCCCATGAGAACAAGTTCACGCCTAGTCTACAGCATCTAAAGTTCCTGGTGCGCCTTTTGCGGAGCACATTAAGACGGGGTCCCTCGGGCGTTTTCTCGGATTTCTGGCATGTTTCATTCAAGCATCGTTTACAATTGCAGGTATGTTCAACTTCCCGAGATCTCGAGTGATCTTACTATGCAGTTATCTGTACAGGCCCCGATTATGTAGCAATGGCGGCTGGCGAGGCAGAAGTGCCGCGTCGCAGCCTGCCGCGTGCCTTCTACAGCGTCTTCTACAGGCTAACCACATTCTTTGTACTTGGCACCCTGTGCATCGGCATCGTGGTGCCTTACTCAGATCCCGATCTTCTCCACGCTATCTCGAATGCCCGTCCTGGTGCAGGAGCATCACCCTATGTGATTGCGATGCAGCATCTGCATATTCGGGTATTACCGCACATCGTCAATGCTCTCATTCTCACCGCTGTATTCTCTGCGGGTAACGGCTACGTATATTGCGCTAGTCGAACTTTGTTTGGGCTAGCGCTGGAGGGCAAAGCTCCAAAGTTTTTGACACGATGCACGGCTAGCGGTGTTCCAGTCTATTGCGTCGGCATAACATTGACAATCGCCCTCGTTTGTATGTATCCCTTGACGGCATTCAACTCTGAACTCCTAGTTCATATGTTTTTAAGCATTTTTGCAGGTGTCTAACAGCTCAGCTGTAGTTTTACAGTGGTACGTTGGATATTAGCATTTCAGCCAAGCTTATTGGATGGATGGATAGGCTTGTAAACCTTGTCACCGCCTCCCAGCTTTTGAACTATGCGATCATCTCCTTCACCTATCTTCGCTTCTACAATGTTTGTCACACTTTGCTACTACCGAAATGTCAAGCCTCATCGATAATGCTGTGATCAGGCGCTGAAAGCTCAAGGAATTCCTCGGGATTTATTGCCTCATAAAAGCTTCTGGCAGCCATTTTGCGGGTAGGTCCTAGTACTGCGTTATTCTTATCAAAATCTAATGAAAAACTCAGTTATTATGCCCTCACTGGTACGTTGATCATGGCATTCGTAGGAGGGTACACTGTCTTCCTTCCTGGTAATTGGGACATCCCAACTTTCTTTTTTTCATATACCATGATTGGGGTCATGCCTCTGTTATTTTTATACTGGAAGATTGTTCACAGGACACAGGTCAGCACTTTCTGTGTTTTGTGTTCTTTGTCCTCGCTCATCTGGCGAGGTCAGTGGAGAAAAGCGCAAGACATGACTTTCTTCGAGAAGGAACGGATGGAGATAGACCAATACGAGCAGAGCTGTACAGAGTGACTGTAGTCAGCGGAGGAACATCCATCACTTTACTACATCTGCTACCCACAAAAGGGTTTTAAATAATTTGGATATCCTTTCTTGGAGTGTGCGGCAGTCTTTATCTATGACGCTTCTTCCGTTGGGATGCTGAAGGCGACGTCATCCTGATTTACAAGCAGATCATCTTGATAATTCTCAAATTTGGTACCATCATACTATCAATTACTCTTTGCTGAGCGCAGGGAGCGAGCGGGTTCTACAGAATGAAATTTTACTGATACAACATCGAACCGAACTAATTACGTTGCAGCAGGGTCAGGCTAAGGATTTGCAGAGCTTCGCCCCTCTACACGAATATCATAACCATATCCACCACCAGTCGATCCAGGTACGTTGCCAGGCCCGTCGTAGTGCAACTGGTTAATATCGTAATTTCCGAGGAAGTGCCACCCATCTTCTTTGACGTGATAGAGGTTACAAGAATTGCCGGAGAATGCATCACGATGACCAGCCGCATAAATGCTTCGCCGGCCAAGCTCCTGCGCTTCCTCGTCCGTCAAGTCCCATCGATAGCCCTGGTCGAGGACACCGTACGCGAACGTGCTTCCAGAGCCCACTGAGAAAAGATCGCCCTTCAGACGAGTCCCATCTGAGTCTACGTAGAAGACGGCTGGGCCCTAAGCATACGAGTTCAGACTAAGTAATGATGCATCATAGACCATAACGTACAGTTTTGTCCCATCCACAAATCATGGTTCCCTGCAAGCAGCAAATGGTGAGGATATCAAAGGCAATAGACAGTGCGGAGACCAACCATGCTGAGTCCCATACCCTTGTAATTGTACACGAGATTACTCAAGTATTTGCTAGCAGCAGAGACGGAGATTCGCTCTCGATTGCGGAGTTCGTGAAGTCGACAGTGGATCCCAAGGTATGTTTCCCAGTATTGACAGTCAGCTACAGTCATGAACAGGGTCAAAAGGCAGCAGCCACGGCAGTATAAGAACGCGTACCTGCGCCACCAGCCATGGTTCCTAGCAGGTAAGGATTGATCTCGATGACCTTTTTCACGGTTCCAGAAGCTTGGGGACATCAGTGTCAAGAATGCGGACGGTGCCCTGCCTAAACGTACCAATATAGCTTCCTGCTGTTGCTCTTGAATCGACTGCAACAATCACGCCACCCTGGAATCTGAAAGCTAGTGTTGTCGTTCCATGCTGAATCTTGATTCTGCAATTGGGATCGGCGTGGTCGTCCGTGTGAAGTCGCAAGAATGCAGTCGGCTGCAAGTAATTAGACGTAAGCTTGCAAGAATCGACATGCAACTCACGTCGGGTACGGCTGGAACAGAGAAGTTTGGGACACCTTTCGCCAGACTCCCAAATCCTGCTTCTGAGCCCCATGCAGCATCCGAGAACTCCTCATCATCAGCTGCAAGTGCCTGAGCCTTTCTGAAATGGCTTGTAGCACTTGTCGTCGAAAAACGTTCGGCGAATGTGTTCATGGTGACCAGGATGAAATTGATCTGGAAGCTGACGCGGCCGCGTTGTGCGTTCTGTACTGTTGATGTCTAATTGGCCTGAAAGCTTTTGGACAAACACAACAACACAACACGAGTCGCGTCACGTCCGAGTATTGACTGACTCACGTATGTAAATTTTTGACCACCGTCTACATGCTTCCAAAGCTGAAGGATAACATCTTCCTTGACAATAACTCTTCCTCTGGGAAGCGGCAGTTTTTACAAAGCATGATGAGGGAATCAGGGTGTCGCCATTTGGATTCTGAGATGTCGGAAAGGTGCTCACTTC
>QLOJ01000669.1:0-19551 GCA_003313625.1 Tricholoma saponaceum
GTTTGTATGATCGCACAGTGAAGCCAATCCCAGAGCCTACTACAGTTGGTCTGAGGTACAGAATCGAGACCCTGATCGGCATCACTGGCGTCAAAATGGCCAAATACCGCACGCCGTGGATGGAGTCGATATTATCCCCTTTTAATGTTGTCTGGAGGCCCCATCTGCTTATGATCCTGTGGTTCGAGGTATATATTAGCCTGCGGCCGCTGAAAAATGATCTGACCTATCCTCATTATATGACCTTAGGCGATGGTTTTTGGATTTTCCATTGGAATCAATGTACGTCTCATGGGCGTGCCCTAATTTTTTTTCTGGCAGTGTCCAACCATAGCTTGTTTGCACAGGTTACAAACGCAGTCTTCCTTGGCTCACCGCCTCCCGTAGGCTTTGGATGGCGTCCGTTCGCCATCGCTGGCGGATATAGTACACCAATCGTACGGATTTTGTTCGTCAGAGATCTGCATTATTGCTACATTTGCGAAACTAGGTTGCTGTGATCATTGGGGAGCTTATAGGTCATTTTATAAACGACTGGATCATGAACGTGAGTATCCGACGGAATAATGGAGTTTTTGAAGCGGAGAGCCGACTTTGGTAGGTTGTCAATAATTCATTCAATTGTCAACTGAGCGCAGTTTCACTTATAGGGCTTGTTATATTGCTGTACCATTGTATATCTGCGGCTTTGTCGTGCTTGGGGCCACGTTGGAGAAGCACTTAAGCACTGGTGCTCTAATTATGGGATGGGGAATCGCTGAGCTGGCGGTCATGATCAACACCGTGGCCATTTATGCATATTGTAACGACTGTTTTCCGAAGCAACAAGTTAGTGTTCAGCATGCGTACCAGTGTTTCTTATTCCGCTGATGGCTTCTACAGGGAGAAATCAGTGCACTCATAAATCTGGCAAGAATACTTGGAGGTTTGGCTTGCTCTTTCGAGATTAACCAAAGGTTGATATGCGTTATGCCAGGTTTCAGCGTTGCTTATTTTCAGGTGCCATGGGCTACCAAGAACGGAGCTATTCAGACGTTTGGCGTTGAAGCTGCGTGAGTATAGGCATCATTGTACATTATGATGACTTATGCTTACGAACTGAACTTTGTCAGAATTGTTACTGGTCTTTTCCTCCTGGTAGTGCCCTTCCTACAAATCAAAGGGAGGTATTTACGAGTAGGTCTACCAAGTATCTGACATTGCATGCCATGATGATCTGACTGGTTACACTTCAGCAACGGTTTTCCCTGCATTAACGTTTCCCCGCTATGAAATTTCGACTCTTACAAGATACACGCTGGTTTATGAAGCTACTTGCGTACATAACGGACGTTCGGATTTTCCGCGTCCATGTTACACTACCTTACATGACATTGAATAAATATGTCTGGCCTCAAACATTAAATCAACTTACTCGGGTGCGGTTTGCTGCTCATAGGCGGAGCAATACCAAGGTCCCGAACTGATTCCAAGTTGTTGGCAAGGTTGTAGACTATTGTAGACGTGGTACTTACAGTACCTGATTGCGACAGTTCGCGTTGGAACCCGTTGGAACATATCGGAACTTAAAAATACTTCTGATCTGGGTGCCTTGCTTACCATTGGTCAGTCTTCGCGGAATTTTGATTTAGAAACGATGAGAAATCACGGACTCGGAACTTACAATGTGCCCGCCTTTGGCATCTGGCCCGGGGGCCTCCACTCTCTTGGCCAACATAATTTCATTGCGGGGAGGACGGTACTCACATATATTTCCCCACTATGTCTTCGGAGAAGCACGTTAGCGACTCGGAGAAGCCTGTGCTACTAGAGGACGACATCGATCTGTTGTTGTATCACGAACATCGAGCAGGTCGGCTTGTTATTGATCCCGAGTGAGTAACTCTACGTTCTCTTTTTTTTTTTTGACGTTAAAACTTCGATCTCTCAGAGAAGCTAAAGTCGAATTTGGAGAGACTGTCGCCGCGAAGCTAAAACTATCCAAAGATGGGACGAAGGTTTTGTGGCCGCAGCCAACTGACTCGCCCCTTGACCCTCAGAACTGGAGCACTCGTCGAAAGAACATACAACTTCTCATCATTACCCTGGCTGCAGTCGTCCCAGATTTTGACTCGGGAATAGGTTTGTGAGAGACTACCTACACTTGGTTTCCCATATTCATCGTGACCCCACAGGTATTGCATCAATCTTTGCTCTTGCCACACAATACGGCACTACTCCTGGCGTGATTAATAATCTAACTTCAAAGTGAGAGTTCTTCGTGACCCTGTTTATATATGCACCCTGATAATGCATAATGTGAATGAGTTGGAGCATATTCTTATTAGGTTAGTCCCCGTTCCAATCTAGCCCGGTGGCATTTCAAACTCATTGTTGTGTCTGCTAGGCTGGGGCGGTTGCTTTGCTATTCTGTTTGTGAAACGATATGGTCGACTTCCGGTTTTGTTTTGGTCCCAGGTGAGCCGGTTCAGCCTGCCGTTGGAACGCTTGACCTGGCTTAACGAGCCAACAGCTATTGGCCCTTGGTTTTTTGGTTGGAGCGACTTTCGCTCCTAACCTTGCGACTTTCGCTGGTAGGATTACTTGATCACGATCTACGCCATCTTTCCTGAATATTTTACTGCTTCCATAAAGGTATGCGTTGTCTAACCGCAGTCTTCGGGTAAGCATAATTGATACCTCAGTGTCCTATTCTTCGAATTCATATCATCGGTGTTCCAGCACGGCGCCGCAAGTGACGGTTCGTGCTGCTCGGCCATTGCTCCGCCAGAAACGTGATTAATTCATCATACAGGGTCTGTACATAGTGACGGATCTCTATCCTTTCCACCTTCAAGCGCGCAAAGTGAGTCCCCATGTCTGTTAGGTATCGGATGAGGAATACCAATGCGAGCAGCTTAATATCTGGACCATGGGATTCATTATCTCACCATTCATCTCCCCTTTCTTATTCGGATTCCTGGTCGCTCGGGCGAATTGGCGGTGGGCCTACGGCACTGGATGCTTATATTCCCTCATCGTGGTTTTGCTCATAACCTTTTTTATGGAAGAAACGTAAGCATTCACGCCAGATCGCAGCGAGTTGGCACGCACATTAATACCCCCTAGAATGTATGACCGGTCCATCAAGCCGATTCCTGAGCCCCTAACAACAGGTCTACGTTATCGCATTGAAACTTTGATTGGTATCACCGGTGTAAAGATGGCAAAGTACCGGACTCCATTGCTACGTGGGCTTTTATCGCTGGTGGATGTTCTGTGGCGACCTCATGTACTGGGCATTCTGATATTCGAAGTGCACCGCTTGTCGTCTTCTGTCTCCCGCTCATTAATATTCCTATTTGCTGCCAGGGCATGTTGTTTGGGTTTGGAATAGGGATTAATGTAAGCATCATTCTTAAATTGGCTCAAAATTCTTTGACATTACCATTATAGGTCACAAACGCGGTTTTCTTGGGAGAGCCTGCTCCCCTTGGATTCGGTTTCAGCCAAATTGCTATTGCCGGCGCCTACGGAACTCCCATCGTCGCTGTTGTTTTGGGAGAGTTAACGGGACGTTATGTCAACGACTGGATTATGAATGTTAGCATTCGGCGAAATGGGGGAGTTTTTGAAGCGGAGAGTCGTCTGTGGTAGGCAGTGTTCCACCTCCATACCCTATCGCCCAAACCTTATATTAAACATAGGGCCTGTTATCTTGCTATACCGTTGTATATCTGCGGGTTTGTGGTTCTTGGCGCTTCCCTACAAAAGCATCTTAGCACTGGTGCCCTTATCATGGGATGGGGCATTGCAGAGCTGGCGATCATGATCAATACTGTAGCGGTATATGCATATCTCAATGACTGCTTCCCCAAGCACCAGGTCGGTTCCACTTTGGCCTTCGTTCGACGGTGCTAAGGTGCCCTTGCAGGGTGAAGTTAGTGCACTCATTAACTTGGCTCGAACACTGGGAGGTACAGTTAACCCTCATCCTACGTTATGCGGTGACTAGATATACCGATTTTTAGGATTCAGTGTAGCATATTTCCAAGTTCCGTGGGCCGGGAAGCATGGAGCGCTTCAAGCATTTGGGTGCGAAGCTGCGTAAGTCTTCTCCTAACATGGATCAAATTAATTCCTCTGACGAACCCCAGCATCGTGTCTGGGCTGTTCTTACTTATAATTCCCTGGCTTCAATTCAAAGGCAGTGATCTTCGAGTACGTCACTTCTGTTGATTATCTATGCCTGACACGACACTGACCTTCCATTAGGCAAGGTACTCTATTACATAATAATTTAATTTGCTAAATGAATCATTTGTACGCATGGAGAGATGACGAGATTTACTACGTTTCTTGCATATATAATGGGTTAATGAATTTCGAAATCATTCGAATGATCCGTAAAATTGGCTACAAGATGAAGATTGACCAACACTTCCTACTCCATGCTACTCGCTCCTATTCCATGACGAACCTACATTTCCACATCCATTGCTGCCCTGTGTGAACTTGCCTGCAGGACTCTACGTTGAACTTGCCTGTGGTCCTCTTCAATTAAACATAACAAGGAAAAACTCGATTTAATCACCTCTGGAACAGATCTAACGGACTGTCTAAAGCCACTGGCGGATGACTCTTGACAGTGACATGATCTTCAATATTCCTGGCGATTGGTATCCAACTGCTCAATGGACTATTGCCCGCTTCGTAGCTTGCTTCCGCTACGTATAAGAGCAGACCGTCAGGGGCGACATTCATGCTGACAGGTATTAAGGTAGCTGGTAATTTTGCCGGCCCGGATGGATTGTCTATGTCCATGGAGGCCTCGACCGCCGTTGATCCTAAAGGGTATGTAGGTATGTCAACAGTCACAGCACGTATGGAACGCGCGAAGGGTATAATTTGGGTTAGCAGCGTCGAAAGCGTGGTATCTGTGTGGTAAGGAATAGGAAGAAATGTCGTCGGGTAAGGAAAGACATATTGTGACTGCCTATTGGATTCTGATAAACTTAGAGCCGACGAAGGGATAACCGATGGAGAAGACTGCGCAAGTTCAGTTAGCCGAGTATCTCTCCACCAAAACCTGAAGTATAAAGTTCAGCTATATTTCGCAACAAAATCGACCCAAACTTGCCTGAAGGATGTTTCACAGTTGCTAACATCCTGACCCTTCCATTTCACGACGTCTAGCACGTGTAAAATGCCATTTTCACGCCACTTGCTATCCAGTATGCAGTCAAGAATTGTGAGCGGAGGAAGCACAGATGGAAACCGTTGAATGAGGACTTTCCCTAGAAGACGAGATCTTAAGGTGGTATTCGGTACTGGCGAGATGTGAATCTATAACCGAACAAAAGATAATGTGTAGCAGCCTACCGTTCCCCGATATTCCAGATGACTGGTGTGTGACAGCAAGACATCGTTTGCCTACCGGTACAGGACCCACTGCGACCCAGCCGTTTTCAAGATCACTTGGGAGACCGTCGTTCGAAGTATCCATTGATGATGACCAAGGATCGTCGGCGACCATTTCCAATAACTCAGCATACATACATTTGTCCGCCCACTTATTAGGTTTGTTTTTATTCTTCCTTTTTCTCCTACTTTTCTTGGACTCTTTGGGGGACTCTGGAACCAGGGATGGCGAAGGTTTGACATGATTACCAACAGAGCTCGGATTGATGTCATTACCCAGCATTAAGGCATAGGGAGCGATCGACGCCCTCGACAGCTCCGAAGCATCTTTTGCCTGAGGTGCGTCTTCCTCGTCATCTGAAGGGCCAAGACTCAGATCTGCAAAGAGATCGAGTTGCCTTGACGAGTCTATTTTCTGCGCACGTCTCTAGCGTCGGGTTTGTTGAGAACATAGTCGCAGTTGCTCAACCAGAACTACACACGCGTTTTTGCTCTTCCAAGGCCTGCACAGTCGTATTTCAGCACTTGCTAAGAGACGCCATCAACTATGAGGAGACCTTGCTCCGTCTAGCTTCCTGAGAGACTAATTTGTCGGTTATTGTAGTGGGGGGGAGCTTAAAGAAACTCTTTCGATCTGCAAACATATTCGAGGAAGAGAAACGATTTATTTGTGCTTGTTGTCTGGCAGCTTTACCTTGTATGTCACAAACCGTCAGTCACAAGATAAGATGGTCACGGGTAGTATTCAAAAAATTCTAATGACTTTCATGGATGTCGATCTTCCTTTCAGAGTCGAGGGAATAGCAGACTTACACGGTAACTCTGATCCACATCCATGCTCATTTGTCTAAATCAAATTTCATCAGGACACGAAGACAGAGTTTGGCATGTTTCCTGGAATCCTACCAAACCACTCCTAGCCTCCTGTTCAGCAGATAAGTCAGTCCGGATGTACCATTACAAGCGCGATCAAGATGCACAGAATATCACTTTTTCGCATCTCAATTCCATTCCCACCGGGCACACAAAAACTGTTCGAGCAACTGCATGGTCACCATCAGGCGAAACACTTGCAACTGCATCTTTTGATTCTAACATCGGGATCTGGGAGCAGGAGGCCAGCGTGAATGACGATGGATCACCATCCAAAGGAGAGTGGGAATGTGCCAGTCTACTCGAAGGACATGAAACCGAGTGTAAGAGCGTCGCATACTCCAGCACTGGAACTCTCCTGGCCAGCTGCAGCCGAGATAAGACTGTGTGGATATGGGAAGGCAAATGCTCCCTCTTTCATTGTCATGGCCTGAAATTGACTTGCTCCAAGTGCATCCGGATTCCGACTTCGAGTGCATGGGTGTCCTCATGGAGCATAGTCAGGATGTAAAATGTGTGGCGTGGCATCCCACAGAAGAGGTCTATTTATTTTTTTCCTGTCAGAGCTTCTCTCCCGCCTCATCATTGACCACCAATGCAGATCCTCGCATCAGCCTCTTATGACGACACAATAAAGCTTTACGTAGATGATCCTTCGGACGACTGGTTCTGCTTCTCCACTCTGACGGGTCACACTTCGACGGTGTGGTCCATTGCATGGTCACCAGATGGTCGATATCTGGCTTCCGCATCAGACGATTGTACGGTACGGATCTGGAAGAAAGCTGGGGATTATAAGTGGGAGGGCGTGCTGGTGTTGACAGGACATGAACGGAGTGTGTTCTCAGTGAGCTGGGGAGTCGGAAAAGGTGGGAAGGAGTCAGGAAGCTTGGGATGGGTAGCGAGTACTGGAGGGGATGGCTCTATCCGTGTCTGGGAACTCTCCGTAAGGATTTTGTCCTTTTTCTCACTGCATAGCTGATATTGTGTCTTCAGGAACCGATATTAATTGCAGGAACAAGTGCGGGACCTCCCACTCATAAGTTGGTTGCCATCCATAGATCCGCACATGGTGTCCACGACGTGAACGCCGTAGTGTGGTGTCCGCGAGAGGGATTTGAAGATCTGTTAGCGACATCAGGTGATGATGGGACGGCTAGAGTATGGAGAATAACATCCTCATGATTTCTGGGAGACTCGGTATATAACCAACCTCCAGTACATCACACGTTCGCCTGCACCCACTTCGTTTTGGTCCACCCGATGTCATAGCGCGTTGCGTGACTAGCTTTGAGCGCTGGCAGCTACATCTGTGAATGATGTCAGGATTTTCCGGCGTGAAGCATAATTCATCCTGTTCTTTCCCTCATGAAATCATGTTCGAGTCGAAATTTGATAATCTAATCTATAGCATATTGGTATTATCTTATCAGTTTGAACCAAATTTTTAAGTGACTCCTGTCTTTGGCAGCCTTTAGAATGCCTATCCATGGTCTCCGCGAATCTCTCAAACCAATAAATCCTCCTCACTTTGACATAGAACAAGCCATCCGACCCAATATCCGTTCTCTCCGCCCCTATCGCTGTGCTCGGGATGACTATAAAGAAGGCATACTCTTAGACGCAAACGAAAATGCCCTGGGGCATTCTATCCTTCGTAGCTCAGTTGGCGGGCTAACTACAGACCTTCAGTCCACCCTGGATCTCGACCTTCACCGATACCCAGACCCTTCGCATGACGTGATTAAAGCCCGTATTGCTGCCCTTCGATCCCTTCCAGGAACCGACCATGTATTCCTTGGTGTTGGATCTGACGAGGTCATAGATCTGCTGATGAGAGTTTGCGTCACTCCGTCCAAGGAGAAGATCATGATCACGCCACCGACGTATGGCATGTATGCCGTGTGTGCGCAAGTAAACGACGTTGGCATCGTCAAATGCCCATTAGAATTGGAGGGTGCCTCTGGCGAGGGTGGAGAAAAGGGAAGATTCAGTCCGCGAATCGAAGAGGTGTGAAAGCACTTTTTGAATAAATCATGGCCTGAACTGGCGTAATTCTGTTGCAGATGAAGAAGGTGATCGACGCCGACCCCTCAATAAAGCTTATATTCCTCTGTTCTCCCGGTAATCCAACTGGTACTCTGATCTCTCTTTCAGCAATCCGTTCATTACTAGAGTACGAAAAATACAAGGGCATTGTCGCGATCGATGAAGCCTACATTGATTTCGCTGACAAAGGTGGCGCTGTATCGCTGGTTAACGATTACGCAAACCTTGTCGTGATGCAGACGCTCAGCAAGAGCTTCGGGCTAGCTGCAATTCGGTACGTCGTTCTCTATTTATCTACCTTTGAATCCTTCTTCAAGTTCATGATTCATAGGCTCGGCATCGCTATTGCCCAACCGCCGTTAATTCAAGTTTTAACAAACACCAAAGCGCCTTACAATATATCAACGCCTACAGCCCACCTTGCTCTTGCGGCTCTCACTCCCAACGCGATCGCATCGATGCGCAATAAAATCATCACTTTAGTTACTGCTCGCGCATCACTTATCAAAGCTCTCTCCAGGCTCGAGCCTCTAGGGTTGGGACCAGTTATCGGTGCAAACGATGCTAACTTTGTTATGGTCCCTGTGTTAGCCAAGGATGGGAACAAGCCAGATAATGTGCGTGCTCAAAATGTGTATCGCACATTGGCAGAGAAGAGTGGTGTGGTTGTTCGGTATAGAGGAAGTGAAGCAGGATGTGAAGGATGCTTGAGAATAACTATAGGAAGTGATGAGGAGACCAAAGTGGTACTTGAAAAGTTGGAAGAAGTATTGAGAAGTATGTAGAAGCCATGCCAAGTACGGTAAACAAAGAAAAGACCGATACTTTGTCGTCTCCTCCTCCTCGATGGAATGTTCAAATTGTGAATTCAAACAACGGCAATTCTTTTGTGAAAATTGTATAACTACTCAGTAAAGTCTTCCTTTCATTTTCATTCTTATTCATCTCATACAAAAAAATAAATAATCAGTATTCGTGACTTTCGCCAACAAACTCTTCATTTTTCCAACGACCGCAACGACCAGGTCGCTAAAGCATCCAAAGCTCTTAATGATATCGTACAGCCTGCTCGCATTCGTCGTGCTACACTCTCGGAATGTCAAGCCCGCCTTGAGGAAGTGCAGAATGGCCTAGCACGATTAAGGAAAGAAAACGATAAGAGTAAGTCATCACTGAATCATCTAATGATTCTAATCCAACTAAAACCATCGTTTGATCTGTTCAATCCTTCCTAGAACGCGATCGTCTACGTGCCCTACGGGAATCTCTTGCTGCTCGCAGAAGGACACTCTCCGCAGCTAAACTTATCCCATCCCATCCTCATTCCTCCACACCTACTTCGGCCTCTTCAACTCCAACTCCAACACATGGTCCCTTGTTACGCCAAACACAGGAACTGGCCGCACTCTCCCTGACTCTCGCGCGGGCGCGCTCAGGCCTGGTGCAAGAGCTCGTGGAAGTGTTCAACGTCGTTGAAGTCGGGGGCCGGCCGCCGATCGGGGGAAAGGCAGGCACAAAGGGCGAGTGGACAATTGGGGATCTCATATTACCTGTACCAGGGGACATACGGCGTAAGTTTTCAACCATTGCTGGCTCGATGTTTACATATCCGTCTACAGGATACCCGCCAGACCACATAAATGCGGTCATAACACATACAATCCATTTCCTTTCTTTGCTGACGTTCTACCTTGGCATCAAGCTCCCCTTTGAAATATCGTGGACGGGCAACAAACTCGGTGTCGGCCAGCCAAGTATCGGCGCAGGTCGAGGTGGCGAGTCTGGCGGCTGGGCAAAGTAAGTCCCGCTGAATAAATTTTAGATCCAATCTCATGTTCTAATTTACAGGTGGAACGAAAAACACCCTCTACATCTCTCTTCCAATTCCCCATCCCAATCACCCACCACCACTCTGTCACCCTCTTCCACTCAGTCCCCCTCTCGTACCCGCACCATCTCTTCCTCCCAGCGCACTCTATCCGACCCAGTGCCCCAACCCTCCTTTACTACAGCTCTCGCCATGCTCCTCTACAATGTCTCCTATCTCGCATACACACAATCCGTCGATGTTCCACTCAACCAGGCTGGCGATGTCCTCAGCAACCTCTGGAGCGTCTGCTGCAGCACCGAGTTGGGGAGGTAAGCACTCTACTCATTATCTACCCCTCATTACTGACCCATTGCATCGCATAGAAAATCACACGAGACGGCACCCACACTCTCTGTCCCCACTCCTCCAGCTTTCCCACTAGACTTTGCGCAGCTTCTGCAGGCTACGACAGCGAACCCGTCGCGGCGCTCCAAAGTCGGACGCGCGGCGAGCGACAGGAGAATTGGTGAACAGAGAAGGGATATGGAGAATGGAAAGAATGATAAGATTGTGGAGGTGGATGGCGAGGAGGAGGGGTGGGACCTGGTTGAAACTTGACCATTAGTGTCGTGCGGCAGTGCTTGCAAAATCCAGCAGAACTTGCGGTCAACCAGACGCGATCACGTGGTAGCGCTCAACAAGCGCGAACACGAATTGGTATAAACTTATCGAGAACCGCTTTCTCCGAACTTCTACCAACTCTCGCGAAGGAGATCTGGCATTTTTTTCTTGGTCGTATATGTCTCGACATACATCCTGAGGACGGCAGGCGAGTGGGTCCCAGAGACTGGCCGACGGCCAGTCTCTACCACCAGTAGTACTTAGAAAAATCTGATCTAGTGAAATCTACCTTCATATCCGCCACCAGTTAAGAGTGTCTTTTAAAGAGTTGTTGGAAGACCTGCAGGCACTTCCGCGTTTGACCCCAGCTAATTCCTTTCCTCCATGTGTCGTCATTTCTCTCGCATCCCAGTCAATCAACTGTACAAAAGACAGGTTCAATTATGTCGCTTGTTACAATTGCTCTACGAAGGTATTCAATATTGTGAGTAGTTCATATAAACGAAAGCTCTAACAGTTGTCAATATTCCAATCCATCCGTATGATCTGTCGCCCTACTCCAGCCTTCGATTCCCAGACTGGTTCTGCCTTAGCACTCCTCCGATCCCCTGAACCATGGACAGCATCGAGGAATTCTGACACGCCTCCCCCAACACCAAAGTAGATGACCTTCGCTGCAACAAGGCAGAGGTACGAGGTAGGATCCGAGTTTGACGAAGGTGGAGAGGACGCAATACGTTTGAGAGCTTGCTCTTCACCGCAGGCCGCTCGCAATAGTTTAATTAACGATGGGAGGCTATCAGTTCGATAGATCGTTTCTGATGTTAGCACAATGTCGTACTTTCCGCCGGTGGCGGAAACATCATATGATTCCCAGGAGCCAGAATAAAATCGGAGGGAGATTTTCTGTTCATGAAGAGACAAGAGGAACGCTGACTTCAGCTCAGGCGTTATGGGGATTTCAGCCGGAGTCGAGGAATCGAACACGGGATTAACGTCTGACATTTCCATATCTTTGCGTTGGGATTCTCGGAACGGAGCAGCAGAAGCCGATATGTCTAGGTCATTATTGAGATGAAGGTCATGGCAGCATAATGATACACGTACACCATGTGAGAAGGATGTTGGGAAAAGAAACAAATTCGAGGACTGAATCGTTGTAGTCTTGCAAATGTAGCCGAGTCTCTCCTCTGGCAGAAATTGTAGATGAGAACAATCGGTGCAGGAGGTATAGCGAGGGAACGCTTGTACCACACCCGATCTGGTGATCGATCAGACAAATTCACGCCGAAGAAGCCACAGAGGTACCTCTAAGATACGTTTTCCATGAATATCTCTATCCATGAACCTATCTTCCAGACCATCCAGATAATTCACAATGTCGAGACTGCATTCCCATGTTTTAAGTCCACCTTCGTAAACACCTGGCACGAGATCCGAAGGGGCCTCGATGAAGTCCAACGCGGTCCCCTTCGCCGTTTGTGTTTGTTCCCTTTTATCCGGCTCGTTGTCAGAGATCAGTTGAAAACGGACATCAAACAAGTCCCGTCGAACGAGCGTTAGTGGTCGTCCTGACGACAGCGGCACAGGAAGAGGCGAGCAGGATATCAGAGATGGAAGTCGATCTAACTAGATACTTTGCCCCATAAGAGCATTAGAGACAATGATGGACTATTATAGGACGAACAAGCTGAGAGATTGGTATTTCGGTGAAGGGTTGCAATTCGATGGGTGTTTCCTGCATAGATTTTTGAGCCGAGGCTATAGAGATTGCCGCAAACTCATTGTCGATGTCGTCGATGTCGAAATCGAACTTGAACATGAGATTCAGAAGCAAGTGCCAATATTCACGACGCACGTGCGACCATCGCGTTATAATGATGGTCACGCGTTTATTCCCTTTTGTGCACGTCTAGGGGCAACTTGAACAGCCTCATCCGCTTCTCTCTCTTTTTGTGCTACCATCCTGTTCTGCTATATAACCAGAGGTAACCACTTCCCGCGTTTCTTCACTGGAACATCATGCGCGTCTCTCACATAGCATTGCTTCTTGGGACTCTGCCCGGAGTTTGGGGTTGGGGGGCTGCAGGTACGAGTCATCCTCGCATTCGACGATATAAAAAGGTCTAACATGCATGGTTGTAGGCCATGAGATAGTTGCTACCATTGCACAGATTCATCTTCATCCCAGCGTCTTCCCAACTATCTGTACAATTCTCAACTACTCGTCGCCCAACCCTAACGAGCCTCAATGCCACCTAGCTCCTGTCGCTACGTGGGCAGACAAGTTCAAATACAAGATGCGGTGGTCAGCACCTTTGCACTATGTTAATGGACTGGATGATCACCCGCCCCAGACTTGCGCATTTCCTGGCGCTCGTGGATGGGCAGGGAAACAGGGTGGTAATGTCCTGGGTGCAATCAGAAACGTTACAAATATCCTAGAAGAATGGAATTCTACCAGATACGGCGTTGTAACAAATTCTCCAGATGACTTGGCTAATGAGGCTTTGAAATTCTTGGTACACTTTTTGGGTGACCTGCACATGCCTCTTCATCTTGTTGGTCGAGACCGCGGTGGCAATTCTCAGAAAGTTCGGTTCGATGGTAGGATCACAAGTACGTTTCATTTCAGGAGATTCAGTTCCCCTACTGACTGTTGATCAATTAGGCTTGCACTCCCTCTGGGACAACCTCCTCATTGCGAAGGCTATCCGTGAAGTTCCTCGCAATTATTCTCACCCTCTCCCATACAAGGAGGTAGAATCTGCTCTTCGCGGTACTATCTACGACTCTTACGTACGACGCATTATGTGGGAAGGGATCCTTGGCCGGTGGAAGAAGGAGGTAT
Source organism: Tricholoma saponaceum (assembly GCA_003313625.1). NCBI lineage: Eukaryota > Fungi > Basidiomycota > Agaricomycetes > Agaricales > Tricholomataceae > Tricholoma > Tricholoma saponaceum. The sequence goes on from QLOJ01000669.1 coordinate 13,605, forward strand.
CCGACTGGCCGTCATGTCCTGCAATCGTCGAAGCATCTCCGTCGACACCTTCGGGGTCCTTATGGCAACAGGTCCTGTCGTTGATAAATACTTTCACTAGCGGTGGGGATGTTGCACGGGAGACCGACGACGATACACTGTGCCCCTACCACTGGGCGCAACCCATCCAGGAACTCAACTGCGAACTCGTGTGGCCCAAGGCACTCGACGAGCCCACATACGACCTTTTTACACGTTTGCAAGATTCCGATCCAGAGTCTTTGGTTGACCATACCAGAGAAGAGATCAACTCCGACGACATTGACGAAGATTCCGTTGATGGCTTCGGGAAACTTTACCTTGAGCTCGATACCCCAGAGTATGCTGGTGTCATCAGCAAAACGATGATGCTCGAGAAATTGCTTGCCCAAGCAGGCATTAGGCTTGCGGCGGTGATTAATTGGCTGTTTGCTGACGAGGAAGTTGTTGAAGGAGGAATTCCGCGTGGTGGGGTGAGAGTCGTCAAACTCTAGAGTTTTTGGTCTTGGTCCAGAATTTAGGACTTATAAAGTACTTTGTATACCTCTGGTGCGTTACTCCAGTAGTAAGAAATAGCGTTGACACATATATATATTCAATATCTATGGGCCTTGCTATACCCGAAATACCTAGGCATGCCCTTGTGGTCTAGTAGTATGATACTCGCTTCGGGTTTTTAGAAATCCTCCAGTTTTGAGACTGGAATATGCGAGTGGTCCCGAGTTCAATTCTCGGCAAGGGCCAATGTTAATGCTTTTGCTATTTTGCTATTGATTTTATCGTCTTCAGCTAACTTACAATCTCAATGAACTACATCTAACTGCCAATTACACCATTGCTTGGGGGAGCTAAGTTCAACTTTCAGGGGCCATTTATATGTGAAATATAATCGAGTTCGATTGTCGAGTAGCTTACCGAGCCTTTTCGTACAAAAATGCTGGTGCAGAAACGGCGAGACCGACACGACCGTGCTACACCATCCAGCCGAGTGTTGAAGGGAAAGTTCCATCCTTTCCAATAGAATAATTAGAGACAAGGTAGTGGAAGACAAGCGCCGAAAGAACTCACACGTGTTAGCACACACTGAGGAGGGCATGTGTCTCTATTCAGTACAAAGCGTAAAACCAAACGCTGGGACCTGATCGTTTATCTGGTGACCATTGCATACGGTACGAATATTGCAGTTCATGAAATATATCATCAGGAATCAAAAACACAACAGGAATCGACTCAGAATGAGACATCGGCGAACACCGGACGATGATCGCTAGCCAGGAGTCCATCGTCTGAAAGTGAGGTCCCAACTTTATACCTGTCCACTGCCGTCCTAGATAGTAAAGTTGTGAGTATATGCATCATACATTCTGGTGACCACAACCCACCACCCCAAATTGCCACCGAAAATGAAGTCAATCCTAGCCCACTCATTAGTGTCGCAAGCGGATTTGAAGCCAGTATATGTTGCAAAATTCGCTGACACATTCCTGCGAGGTGCTGCCGCACACAGATCAATCATCTTGAAATCAGGAAGCTGGTTGTCAGCTACTGCGTATTTTGCTGCGAAAATCGGGTTGATGGCTATGGGAGGCTCCTTTCCTGTTGTGATATTATAGGCTCCGGAATCACAACCTGTAGAGGGGCTAGGTAGTGTAGTGAATGTTAGAAATGGATCATTGTGGATGGTTGCGTCGTACCTGTTGAAATCCCCAATGATAAAAACAGGCAACTTAGTCTCCACTGCCTCAAAACGGGCTCTAGTTAGCAATAAGGAGGCAGCCAGGCGTCGTTGATTATCCGACTGATCATCTAGGTGGACGTTGAGGAGAGTAAAATTGTTTGAAATGCCAGCTGATGAGAATGAAAATTGCCCAACAGTACAGATGCGTCTTGAGCCTGCACCAGGGAAAGACGAAGGCTCGAATGGAGTATGTCTGTAACGTTGAGTCAATCCCTGAGTTAACGCACTCGAAGTGATTACCTACGACAGCCAAAAGTAATCATGGGAGAGGAGCTTGATATCCCTGAGGTAGACAATTTATTAATAAAAGCTTGAACAAGTTATAAAGTATTCGAAAACGCACTTTCTGAAGAATATCGGAACAAATTCGCCTGTTGTACCTCCATCATCACGACCCACACCAATCTATGCGAATATTTTCGTCATTGGATCCAATGCGCAGTAGGGAATAACAGACCCAGGACCACCCTGGACCGAATAGTTCTGCCAGGTCATTCACTTGTCGAGAAAGGGCCTCCTGGAAGCCTTGGTGCCCGTATGAACATAAAGATGTTCGGGATTGAAGATCAGACCTCACCCACCCGCGATCGCTACTCCTTCACTGAGAATATGCTCGGCAACTCGGATGCGACGTGTGCTCCAGGGCCGTTCAGTTGTTATTTCTAGGAAGGTAGGATGATCAAGAGGATCTTGAAGCGAGTCTATTGTTTGCTGGACGGTGATGTTGTCCGGATGGGAGTCAAAACGTAGATTGTACGACGCGATGCGCATCGCAGAAGAGTGACACTGTAAACGGAAGATAGTAATTAAATATATTATGGATGTGCGACGGCGAGAACATAAGACAAGTAGTATGTCCCTGTTAGATGTCACTGTTGGTCTCACTGCCAACATGGAGCGATACGGTCACTTGCACAGAAGGGAAAGATCAGTGCTGACTAGTCTGTTTTTACTTGCGGGGTCGAAACCGTTGATGGAACATTCGCTTGCAATAGGCTCGCGTGAGAGAAATGCAAGTCCAAACAAACGCGACACGCCTGCTAATTGACGTGTCGTTTTCTGAATTGACCCCATATTTAACTTCTATATATCACTTAATTCCTGTCACTCTTTTTTTCCAAACGTATGGACAGCTCCAGCTCGTTAATGAGCTCTGCTGGGCTCACGCCCCAAGCTCAAGATGGTCCAGTTTATAATACACCAGCAGGCCGTGCTCTAGTTCGAAAGATCCTTGCAGAATGTCTTCCACCCTCCTTTGAACCTCATGACTATCAGATTGAGGGTATCTGTCCTGCTATGGATGGTGAGGATGTTTTGGCAACTATGGCAACAGGCACTGGGAAAACTGGATTCTTTACCTTTCTTATGCTCGTCATCCATGCGATTTCCCAAAATCCAAGTCTTGCACTCGGAGGAATCACATTTCCAGAAGATCCAGCAATGATAGTAGTCTGCCCAACCAAAGCATTGCAGATAGATATGGTACACATATGATTTTCCCCCTCTATACTATCCATCATTAATTGATGGAACATGGGGAGAAAAAATGACTAGTTTCAGTCTTAACACCATAGTAACAAATGCCGATACCCGTGCAGAAGCCAAAAAATCAGGAAGAGACCTGTGGGTTGAAGCACGCACTGGGTATATGATGGTGCTTGTATCACCTGAAGAATTGACTACTCGTGGTTTTGGTCAGCTTCTTGACCAGAAAGCCTTTAGCAACAGAGTCTGTATGCTTGGAGTGGATGAGGTACACTTGCTGTACTGGTGGGGAAATGCATTCCGGCCATCTTTCCGTCAGATAGGAAATTTACGTGCACGTCTGCCGATTGTAGGTGGACGTCGAATGCCACTTATAGCTACCACAGCCACTTTACGTGTTGGGCCTACCATGGACGCTGTGTCTACGATCCTTGGCCTTATCGCTGGTCGCTATCACTTGATTCGTCGTTCAAATATGCGACATGACATCCAAATCATCTTTCGGGAGCTGAAAAGCGGGTTGGCAAGCTACTCCTTCCCTGAGCTTGACTGGATCCTTGACGAAGGAGATAACACATTCAACTCGATGTGTAGCCCTTTTCTTCATGGTGGCATGAAGTCCGCTTGAGGGATGGACTGCAACTTGTGCTTCCTTCACAACCTTCTTCTCGACAATCTGAACAGCAAATGATGTCAAAGCTGCACAAATTGATTGGATTTCCAAGTACGGGGTGTCTGTAGAATACATGAGACTGTCTTCTGCTGAGCCAGCCGAGATACACCCATCAGGGTTCCGAAACCAGGCGTCAATTATCATTGCAGGTGTGTGCCGAGTATTCCCCTGCAAAAAGCGCTGAACCATTCCCGCATGTCGCTTGCTACGGTGCACCTTATCTCCATCCTCATTCTTCAACCGGAATACTTCATAGAGAAATTCTCCGAGCCCCCATTTCGCCTCTTCAATAGCTGTGAAGACAACCTCTAATTTTTCGTGAGTAGTTTTCCGTGCACTGTAAGACTTCCGCTTCTTGACACTTGTTGAGGTCTGTGCGTAACCTGGGAGATGCGGCAGTTCATTTTCCTTGTTATCACTCCGTTTACGCTTCTGCGCTAGGTTGGATGGGGTCTGGTATGATAGAGGTCATTGAGAAGGGATGAGAGGTGTCAAAGAACCCACGGAGAGAGGACTTGGATGTAGTAGCGTGTGTCCGGGATGTGCGGAAATGGGCGTTCTCGGTGTAGCTAGATTACCAGGGGTTACGGGTGGGCGGTGAGCGGGCGTAGCGGAAACTCTGAACCGATTGTGCATGGCTCACTGCAGCCTGCTACTACCTTCGACATTATCTTATCAAGATTCTCCTTAAAAGGAGATTTTTGATACTCACACGGTTTGAAAATTCCATCAACGGTATCACAGGCGCGCGTGAAAACAGACTATATATGAGTGTTGTCCTCCTCCCCGTCACAAAAACACGAATTTTATAGTCTGTCTAGGGGAGACTAACAACAACTTGAACTTCGATTCATGACATTCAAGTTCTGGCGACTATGTAAGTCTTTCTCTGTCTTTCTCCAATGATCTTCTTATCTAATTATCAGCCGCCTTCTTTTCTTCATCTGCAAACCGCCAAATTGGAGCCATGGACGTCAAAACTTTTGTAGAGGCATGTAATCGAAAATCCTGTTCCGTGCTCTCGTTTGCTGACATCTCTACTACCAGTCTACCATTGCCGACAACAAGGTCGCCATTTTCTCAAAGAGCTGGTGCCCGTACTGTAAGATGGCCAAAGATCTCTTTGCAAAAGAGTTCAAGGACCTACAGCCGGCGATAGTCGAGTACGTCGTGTGTTCGCCTGTCAAGTCTATAAACACCGCCGCCGATGCTGCTCCGAATATTTGACAGGATCGATCTCAGAGATGACGGGGACAAGATTCAGGATTATCTGATGGAGAAAACCAGTCAGCGCACTGTACCCAACATCTTCATCAGTGCGAATCAAATTATGCATATCACATTTATAAATACTGACCTCTGATTTCATTCATAGACCAGGAACATATCGGTGGTGCGTATTCTGAGATTTCTCGATTTTCTTATGTTTTAACATCACCTTAGGAAATGACAATGTTCAGGCTGCGTTTAGGTCGGGGAAGCTCGTTAAACTCGTTAGCGCGTAGCCGCCTGTCTCCAATGGATATTTTTTGAATTTGTTCGCCCCTAAAACTTGAATTGATGGCGCCTAGGTGTCATTTCTGAGAGTACGGCCTCCACTCCAAAGGCATAAAATCAGGATTTCAGTTGATCTGGATGTGAGCCAGCTATCCAACGTCCAGGAGCCCTGCGCAGATATCCATTAGTATCAAGAACAAATCAACTATCCTGGAACGACGTTGTGTTATCTGAGGGTTCTCGAACAAGCAATACAACTTCAACCCCACCCGGGCCCTAAAACTTGAAGCAACGCCACGCCATGCCACTCTTTGTCATGAATCCTCTTCACCACATTAACCATCTAATCCATTGATTACCCTTCGCCAATAGGGTAAAAAGGTCTCGTTGCTATCCGTGGAGATGTGATCTCGGTATGCATCATTCCTGTGCGGTCTTTGTCTTGTGATCTACATCCGCCAACAGACTATGTATACAGTTGAACAGATGTTCGTCATGGTATCGTTGAATTTTAAATTCTTATGCCAGGAGTATGA
>QLOJ01000673.1:1166-12961 GCA_003313625.1 Tricholoma saponaceum
AATGACTGTTCCTGAAAATCCACCGGTGGCGTATATTTTACCTCCAGTTGTCCGACGGATTTGATAATGCGCATACCTGTCCCAGGAAAGTCGGTGGATTGTCAGATAAATTCGGGGATGATGGAACCTGAACTACCAGATTCTTCCACCAATCATTAAGGTGCAAATGGCCGTATTTGCTACTATCAATGCCGAAGGAGCGACAATAAAGAAGTTTCTTATCTCACGGTGCGTGACGGTATTGATTGAAAGGCCTGAAGCAGTTGCAAGGAGATGAAGAAACATTTGGGCCGAACTGAGGAACAAACTGACCGGCAGCGACTAACATGATAATTAATGGTCCCAGTGCAATCCAGTAGTTATGTCCCCAGACAACCCAAACTCTGGAGATTTATCGATTAATTAAGCCGTCATTTGGTGATCATCCAAAATAACATGGATACCCACCTCCAGATGAAGACAAGATCGCTAATAATAAACTAGAGGGTTTCGTGAATCGAGAGACATTGTTTGGAGGATAGCAGTGTACCTGAACTGTTGCCAAGATAACTCTTATCCGTGGATTTGCTGGTGATATTTTCACAACTGAAATTTGCTGAATAACCAATCCCAAATGAACCACCGAGATTAGGAACATGACAATTGAGGCACAGAATAGAGTCTTTTGCATCGTTGGCATCGTGCGCCGTCTTGCACTAAATATAGATAGGATCAACGATTGAAAGTGGATATATCATTCTGTGAGCATGTACATTAATAGAAACACCACAAGCCCAGTCATCACAGCGTAAGCACCTAATCGATATCACCATCAACTTGAGAAACTTGACGTTAGACATGTATGATCTGGCTTACCGAGAAGGATGGACTCACACATCGCCGCAACGACGTTCAGGACATTGGGAGAAGGTGCCATGTTGATGATACGATAAAACAAATTCGGGTTTCTCAGAAGGTTGGGGTTCTTTGCTTTATGTATTGCATAAGAACAAATCGGTGATTTATCGCGTCAAATGGTGATCGCCTTGATCGCGTCGTAAGGGACAGAAATAGCGGCCTGAAACGACCTCGATGCACCTATCCGATTTTAAGTTGTTTTTAGTCAAGCTCAAAGCTGGAGTGCTCAGATACTAGACGAAACCCAAGAGCCGAGTGAAAGTTCGGGCGTAATAAGCATCGATGTCAAGCCTGAGATTCGATGGCATCCCAAATAATGCCACACAACTAGATTGCACAGCCGCTGGCTCTTGCATGCAGGGGCATCCGTTTGAGCCTCGTCAAACTCAAGGTGAACCTGCCAGTCAGCGCTGTATAAGAAGTATTAGTGCTGCCAACGCGGTTTGAAAACTTTCGAAATTGAATTAAACACACGCAATGGTATTGATCACGGGGTAGTAAGTCATGTGATACCATGGATATAGATGTGAAATTCAAACAAGACCGCATCCCATTCCACCCGCAGTCCATACAATGCAGATAGCGTACCGAGGCAATGGGCGATTGTGAAAGGTGAAAAGTGGGTGCGTCTTTGTTCCGTACGTGAGATTATTGAGGTCTGCCATACGTGGTCAAGTGGTTTCCAAACTGCAAATAGGAACAACATACTGACAGTTGGTATCATGGTGATAACGCAAAAATTTGCAACCCAAGATAGCCCACATCTCATCAGGAAATGATATTTTGGAGGACGCTCAGCAGTGCTCGCAGGATGATACCATATCAAACCTAGATCTCCGATAACGGACCAGAGGCTATCCTAAATAATGCGATGCATGCAGCATTAGTAACACGAGGGTTAGATGCCTTTTCAAGCGGGATGCGCCGCTTGGAAAACTGGTAGCACCGAAAGTTGCAAAGGGAATAACCATCCATTGAGACTCGGAGCTGTTGCATGACCAGTCCTAAATGAATGACCGTGACCGAGATGAGAAAGACGCCCCATATGGTTCAGAATTCGACTAGTCCTGTGATAACATTTGAATAGGGTCTAGACTTTATCTGCGTTGAAATTCTACGCTGGATACTAAAAGGGCCGGATGATCGAAGGGATGAGCGCTGAGTGTGCATCTATAACCATTAATTCGTATGAAGTTAGTAAAGTAAGTGAGCAGTGCACTCACCAACAAGTAATGACTGCGTATGTACATCATGATAACTTGGGAGGTTACGAGATGTAGTAATCATCCAATCATATCGGAGGCTTGGCATCAGGCTGGAAATTGCTCCCGTGCGTACGCCGATGCTGGAGATCCGTGAATGGGGAAAATCACAAGACGAAGTGAGCTAGTTGACGAATGAGCCCCCACTCTGAATGAAAATCTGCGTTAGTGGGCCCGGCGTATGATTGAAATTCTCGAGAATTAGCCAAGGTTCCTCGAACTGGTTCTAAGTGGCAAAAGAAGGTTGCAAGAAGCAAACCTACGTCATTGAGAAAAAAGCAACAAGCGATGAAAGCTACAAAGACAACGAATGCGAACTAAAAATACACATTCGACTTGGTGGGTATAATTCATGCGGAGAGGCCACAAGGTATCCTACACCAAAAGTGATATTATACATATCAATAAAAATCCTGATGTATGCAATGACTTACATTATACACATAAGTTACATGACACTGAGGATTGCCCTCCATCTCCCTTGTTCTCTCCTGGCGCAAGCTCTCGCCTGTGTTTGTCAAACGTTGGAGCAATCGTACTGTTCCCACATTCTGCTCTATTACAATTACCAATAACCATTGCGTGGGAAAGGACGCTGGTTGTTGCATTCGTTGGGATATGCCACCTTAGGCTGGACCTGTTGGTGACGGTCACGGCGTAGCATTCTTTCGTCTTTGTACCAGGCATCATGCATATGTTGAAGTGAACAAGGACAACGATGAGAGTGGGAAGAATTCCCTAGAAATGAAAACATAAGATACGACGAAGGGGAGAGAAGATGCAACAATATTTACAATGAGCGGAATTTCTAAATCGAGCATGATAGGCAATGCGTTGCTGCCAACACGATCAAGAATGAGACAAATAATCTGTCGGCATATGAGTTAATACCTCTTCACAACGGAATAGAGCTTACAAGCGAAAGGCTATACAGCGCCCCCGATTCAGTTATTAGGGACATCGCTTTGGTGTAAGGGGGGGTATGTATGACCTCTACATCTACAAGAAGTTTTCGCATCTGATAACTCATGTACCTGGAACAACTGTAAGTGAGAATCACCGCAAGGAGATGATAGCTAATCACCATATCCGGCCGGCAATTAAAGAAGTACAAATGAACGTATTTGCGACGATCAAAGCACCGGGTGCAACCAAGAAAAAGATCGGACCTCCAGAGTAAGTTGTAAGATTAAAGCTTAAACCTTTGGGTGCTGTCAATCGGTATATTGAAAAAATCTGCGTGTAGAAAAACCCACTAGCGGCGACTATCATGATGACCAACGGGCCTCCAGCAACCCAGTAGTTGCGCATCCAAATGAACCAAAGTCTGAAAGTGCAATGTTCAGGACGTAGTTCTTAGCAATCATCCGCACACCTACCTCCATATTAGGATTAGGTCACCGAGAACAAACTAAACAAAATCGAGGAAATGAAGATGGTTGTACCAACAAGGGGAATTCATCATACATACCTGAAATGTTGAAAGTATGATTTGGATTTTTCGGTTTGCCTCTGGGGCCCGAGGTAACGTAACTTCTTGCATGACTAACCCCAGATGAACCACAGAGATAACGTACATCGTTATCGACGTGCCAAACAAAACTTTACGTATTGTCGACATTCGATCGCTAGTGCTACCACAACAAAAATTAACCTAGCCAGTTGAAACAACATGATTAGACTACTTACCACAAGATGTAGAAAAGGACGAGAATAAGAACGGAATATACACCTAAAGAATGGTTTAGCTTCATACAACAGAGAGGGCGAATATACGTGCCGACAAACAGTGATTCACACATAACCGCTAGAAGGTGGACCACCTCCAGAGTGAGTGCCATGACGTTTTGTCGGTTGGAACCTTGGAGGATGGGACAAAAATCCTGTGAAGGAAGAATGGTGTTTTTACTCTGGTATCCTTACAAGCTGACTGAGCGCATGGATGAGTTACCTAGGTGGTGTTGGCCAAACGACAGAAATACAGAAACCCAGTGCCGGCGAGATTGAGAAGAAGTTTTTATTGGATCGCCAATAGTCTCTCCTTGGCGTCAATGATAAGAATGTACAGACTTCAAGTAGGGACAACCATCATAACCGGCGTAGCGGTGGTCTCGGAGTTTGTGCGGAGGTCAAGTTGTTCCGTAGCAGTGTCCAGCTTTGGTCCTGTTTCACTGTATAAAGTCTATCTCCACGATCGTCACGGAAACTTCGGTCACTTCCAAGTTAGGAGCATGACTTCGGAGATCGGTCGGGAGGATCTTCTTGTTGTACTGGCGTGTCTGGGCGTTTCACTGCCTAAGAATACCAAAATCCCAGACGATACTCTGAACAAGCGCCTCCTGCAAGCTCTCGATGCATCTCAAAGGTTCTCGGACCTAATCCAATCGACGCCATTCCTTCCATCGGACTACCCAAAATGGTCGTCTCCAAAACCCCTCGTTCAGTCTGTCTCGCGAGGGAATATGAGAGAAGCCTACGACAACATGATGTCGGGTACAAACAAGGGCCATCGCAAAACGTCGATTGAGAAGAAGGATACTTTTACAGAAGTTAGACAAGTACTTCTTGGCCTCGCGGTGCACTGGGAGCATGGGCAGAGGAGTTTTGTATTCCTCGATCATGATGTGGCAGTAGCGGAGTGGGCCATTGTTATTCGGGTGAGTTGCAAACTGAAAACTACGTATACATCGATTCTTCTAACCCAAGATTTATTCGGCCAGATCATTGACATATACAAACTCACGTCTGGCGACACTCTGGAGAATCAGATACCCTTATTCGGACTTCTTTACAAAGTTGTTAGCCGCACGAAAACTGCATCATTGCAAGAACTTCTTGGCGATATGTTTAGGCAACCAGTCATCTCCATCTTCACCACCGAGCTGGAACGGAAAACACTACTTAAACTTTTCGCGCACAATGCGAAGCGTCTTTCCTCAGAATACAAGCCAAACCGTTCCTCAAAGGAAGATTCGCATCGTGTTACTTTCCTCCTTCCTCTCGGACCGCTCAACATGCGCGACCTTGGGAAGCTGAATAACAGCCCAGGTTGCGAGGTATGTGGAAAACGGGATGCACTAAGGTGCATCCAATGCTTGACGGTGTCATACTGTGGAAAAGGTAGCTACTACTTCTCTCCACCACGTCCGGATAGATCTTAGCTAAACCAGCTTGCCACTCCAGAATGCCAACGCGAAGACTGGAAGAATCACAAGCACACCTGCCGTTCGCTCAAAGGCGGCTCTTGGCACACACTCACGTTCTCCCGTGACTTTGGAATACAAGGACTCGGAAAGGATGGAAAGCCACTCTACCGAACTGTCATCAACAAGTTCGACGCTGTGCAAGACATGCCGACAGAAGAGTGGGATCCGAACGCTCCCTCTCCGAACGTCCACGGAGACAAGACCTTCCTTGTCAAATGCCAGATATCGCTCCACCAATACGGGGATGATTCGTCCATGCTGATATACGATCGACAAAAGAGTTTCCAAGCGTACTGGTTTAAGAGGGAGGATCGGAAGGTGTTCGTCGAGGGGCAGAAGGCAATGGGGAATAGGCTGAAAATTTACCGTTGGGCTCGGCGTGTGGGTGACTTCCAGTTGTCTGTCTGCTTTGACAGGGCACCGGAAAAGGACCCTGTGTGGTAGTTGGATCAACCCCCAAACTCGTATTTGTCGCGCGTGTATTGTATCTGATGCTGTTATAAAGAAACATGTCTACACATCATCTACTGGCTCTCAGTGGAAACCAACGGCGGCAAGATCAGTCTCCGCCCGTTCGCAATATCAGCCTTGATAGCCTCCGCAAGCACCCTACTACGATCCCAGTCCATGCCTCCGTCGTCATCGTCCACCGTCCCAATCGAAAGCAACGTCCCCGTAGCCTCAAGATGTGCCTTCATCCTATGCTTCATTCGTTCCCTCTCCCTGACTCGAGCTCTCTCCTGAGCTTTCACCTCCCTCGCTAGTAACTGTTCCCGTTTACTTTCATAGGTCGGCGCTACAAGGTCAGGTCTGGCCCTTGCAAGGCGCTCCGCAATGCTCAAACGCTGAGCATGGAGCTTCAATCGTCGGTCTCGACGCTCGGAAGTCCTGGGGTCTTCCTCCCTCACCCCGGACGATAGGACATTTGGCGACGGCGGTGTCGACACCAGCTGCCGGGGGTATGGACCCAGCTTCCTACGAGACCCGCGAACACTACCTGCAGGTCTCGAAACTTCGTCTGAAGCTCTATTCTGATCTCTACTGCGCGAAATGGTGACAGAACGCTGGGGGTTCCGCTTTAACGCCTCTGGAGTTCCACTACCACTCGAAGTTGGTGGTGGGAGTATTGTTCGTTTAGGAAGGTGGTTATTCACTTCTAGCAAAGGAGACGAAGGGAGGTCCTGGGTAGTTGTACGGAGTCGGCTACTTGATGCGACAGGAGCGAGGATGAATTGTTGGCTAGGATGGGTGACAAGAGAACGTGCCCGAGGACTCAAGCAATCGGGCGAACTGGGGGTACGATCACCCACAAACAGCCGTTTTCGCAGATGAGGAGGGGTACGAGATGGAGAGGTGGAGCCACTCTTACTTGACGTTAGATCCATCTGCAGGGGCTTGAGCTGCTTCCTACGCACGGGCCGCACTGGAGATGATACAGGCGTCAACTGTTTCGCCCAAATAGCTCCTGCGCTTGCTCCTGCAGTTCCTGCAGGTGAATTCTTGGCTGTCCTGGATTTCTCCATATCGAGGTCGTCAAGAACCCATGCATCACTCTTCTGTGACGCCGGTGACGATACCCACCACGAATGTTCATTCTCCTCAATCCCCGCCAGGCTCGCAAAGAGACGATGCGCGGTCTTGCCCCTCTCGTCCTCGCTAAAACCGTTGTCGGACTCGTCTTCACTGTCGATGGCAGGTTTCTCTTTACCTTTACCCTTCTCGTCCCGGGATAATGGTGCATCTCCCGGTTTATCAGACTGATCCGGTGGGGTGGGGTGAACACCCAGTAAACGGTCCAGAATGTCATTCTCCATAGGATCCAGGGACGCCCGGACGATTTCAAGTTTTTGCCTGAGCTTCCCATTCTCTGCCCATCTTTCGGCAAGATCGGCTGCACCGTCCCCTACCAGATTTTTCAGAGCAACGTCCATGTCACCAGCCATGTCCTCGACGAGCTGCTGCAAGTGCGGGAGGCCAAGAGCATCGAGAGGTTGTTGGGAAGATGCCGCATGAGGGTGGAGGCAATCGGCGAACATGTTATTTATTGCCCTCCAATCGAGACCGCGAAGCCGGGGTTCAAGAGTGTTGGGCACTACTCGTCGAGGCCTGAAGAGAGCCACGAAATTTCGGAGCTCGGGAAGGGGGGAATGGCGAGAGAGGGGGACAAGCTACAAATTGAAAATTCCGTCAGAGGTTTCAGGTACAAAACATGGTCAGGGTGTCGCACCAGATTATTGATCACTTCACCATTGAGTAGGCGCTCTTTCGTGTCCTGGATATACAAGTTCCAGCTAACGCTGCCCATAGTAACTGGATTGACATATACAACGCGTTTTCCCATATGGCTTATGGCATTCGAATAAGGTTCTCCAGGCTCATTGTCCACGGCGACGTATTCACACCTGTGGAAACGCTCACAGGCATGAAAACGCGTTGAAGAAGAATCCCGAGTCGTAATGGCCCGAAGAAACGGGTCTGAAATGCATTGAAAGATTGAGAATTTGTACCGATCGACGTGAATCTGGAAAGACAGATGAATCAAGCCTGTTGATATCATGGGTAAATGAAGCCTTACTTGACTTTGGAATTCTCGGGCTATAACTTTAAGAATATCTTCGTAACCCCATGTCCATATATTGATGAAGAAGTATGCTGTTTCTGGAATCAACTTCATGAGTTCGACTAATCCGGTTGTCGCTCGTTCCTAGCAGACGGAAGATAAGAAGACGGAGGTCAATTGCGAACTCAAGATACCTTAGATGGGACGGAAAGTTTCGATAAGACGCAGGCGGTATCAAGGTATATTGCTTCGAGTGTCTTGACGATCGTGGGATGTGCTCTTCTTGAATCGCGAGAAGATGTAATTATATCATAAGGCGCAAGATACGGCTGCAACGAGGGGTTACGAGTCAGGGAGTCAAGAAACCAAGGCTCAGCACGGAAGTCGCCTGTGTGTAAAATAGCTCCCTGTGCGCCTTCTATCAGGAACCTAAAAGAATGGTATCGAGCAGCAAAATTGTAATGTATATAGCAAGCACGAACATGACTGCCCCAGGACAATGATTTGCGTTTAGCAAGGTGATTGTCACAAATTCACCATCGGAAAGTTCCTGTTGAATTGGGGTGTCCAAAGAAACTGCTTTCTGAAGGTAGAGGCAGTAAAAACACGATCACATGAGCAACTACTAGAACTCACCAAAAGATCTCGAGAACCGGCATAATACATAGTACCATCAGGCTGCGTTCTGGGCTTCACCTTTAAATGTGAATAAGTGCGGGTTTTCTCCGCCCTAAGGTCTAGCTCGTGCAGCTCCCGTTCAGCATACACCTCATGTCTCAAAAGCATTTCCTTCGCATCCTGCGAACATATAACAGTATAGCCGAAAGATTGCGCAGAAAGACCATTAATATGGTCGGAGTGCGTATGGGAGAGTAGATGTAGCGCTGCCGCGCAGTCCTGGCCAGTTGATTGCCCAAAATCATCGACTCGAATGCGATAGGGAAGCACAAAAGAGTTGTAAGGTGTCCCTGGCGGCATCCTATATGCTAAATATCAAGTTCCCCGTTCCCCTAGAAGATGGAAGTCGTTGGCTGAGCATCGAGTCGTGTGGCGTCAAGCAAGTTAACTCGAACATCAAGCCCTGACTCACAACATCAAACAAGAATATGTTACAATCACGTGACGTGACATACGCGTACTGCCAGCCTGAGTATCATGATGATACTTCGAGCACAACACTGGCAACTTGCAAGTGCTTACGGACTGACGGTGCTTGAACCAAATCTTCAATAAGCACCCCAGGTGCATCGTTCATATTCTCTTTTCTAGAACGTACTATACAAATATTACTTTCATTGAAGCTTTTGTCATAAATTATCATATCACATTACCCTCAAACCCAGAGGACCCAAGCATCATAGGGGAATATCATACGTCTCGATAGAAATTCGGCTCTCGCTTCGGCGGATGAAATTTAGAGTAATCCGACGACTGCAGCTTCATGTGGCTATCTCGCTCCATCACGATGGTATCTCCATCATCCGGTGAACCTTGGTAAGAAGAACCAAGTGGATCCTTGGTAACGCGGGTAGACCGTTGGACTAAGACGGAGGAAGGTGATTGATTATTTGATCTAGTCGAGCCAGATATTATATCACGATTGAGAACTTGGACGGTAATCAGCGTAGGTAGAATTCCCTGACGACGATTAAGGAACGCTCAACGGGAAGAGATCTTCACCTACGATGAGTGGTATTTCCAAATCAAGCATAATGGGCAGAGCAGGATTCTTCGTGAAGTTGAAGATCAGACCAACGACCTGTGGGAGTTTGAGAACATTACGCTGATTCTGTCGTTACATTCCTTACCCCAACGGCTGTATACAGGGCTCCAGACTCGATTATAAGAAACATGATCCCCTTGTAATGGTTATTTGCAAGACCCATATTACCCGATCGCGAGAGCCTGTGGTGCAGATACCTAAAGGCGTGGTACATTAGTAATGTGGCCGTCGAAGACACGAAGATTCAAGAAATTACCATATCCGGCCGGCAATCAGAATGGTGCATATTGAAGTATTGGCGACGATCAATATCGCAGGGACAACTGTATAGAACCCTTGATTCATACGCAGAAGATTGAACGCAAATCCTACCGATTGAGTCAATCAGCTTAACTTGTATTCCAATGCAGTCGATGATCCTACCTGCTCCAACAATCAACATAATCATTGGCGCAACGATTACAAGGTACTGGTGGCCCCATACAACCCAAACTCTATACCAAATTAGATTCAGCTTAGTCAAAACTCAAGGCAATAGAGATCACCTCCAGATGATAATGAGGTCACCAGTGACATACTGTGAATTCCTAAGTAATGACTTGGCCACAGGCAGAATTCAAAAGCTACCTGTAACACGGCAAGGATAATCTGCGCCTGTCGATTGCCAACTAAAAGCACAGGGGAACTTAGTTCCTGAATAATAAGCCCCAAAGTGATAGAAGAAATGATAAACATGGCGACGGAAGCCCCAATGAGTGTCTTATGCACGACTGGCATAGAGCGATAGTTTATCCTGCATAGCAATCTGCCGTGAATCATGTCAAAAATCCACAGAATTACGCACATAAAAGTCCTTATCACGAACCCTATGAGGACAGCAAAGGCGCCTACGATAGGGTGTGTGAAGCGGGAACCAAGACCAAATGTGAGGAGGAAAATCACCATGGAGTAGAGATGTTATCATCACAGCAATGAGTTGCTCCAATTTATTTTCACTAAAAGCAGGCGAAGTTGTCATGTTGGACTGTAGGGATGGCGCGGGTCGGAACGAAGAAGTGAAACGCTGAGAATTCTACTTTTGAAGAGGCGAAACGCTGTGATTTCCTTTCCTGCAAAGGTAACATCATCAGTGATATTTGGATTACACCGCATGCTTATTTAGATTGTGCTTGATAAATGTCATACTTCAACCTTGAAGCTAGCAGATGACTTGATTGCTAGGCGATAACTTTTAACCTGTGCTTGACAGAAAGTCGGGACTCGGAGATGAATCTTCCGTTTTAGTACTTTTACTTGGTTTGGTCAATTCCTTGAGAACAAATACTTCACAACTAAACACGTCAATATTCAATGTTCAACTTCGATCCTAAATCGACCGAGATGCTTTTTGCGAGGGCTATTCGACAAGAAATGTGCTGTAAGTAATCTGGTTGCATTGAAATACAGTCAATCTTGCTACCCAGTTCTCTCCTTACCGACGTTCCCATGATCGATTGCGAACTCATCAATTCGGACCGATATCGATGATGAATTCAGGAACAACTCACGAATAACTTGACTCGGCGTCATTGACAATGACCCCGAACTTCATTTTTATTTTCTTCGATATCACATAATTCACAACCGGCTAACTACCTACTTCACCTCAGCCCTTAATTTTTTTGAGCAAAGCAGTTTGTTGAAGAGGATCAGCAGAAATCATGATGATAGTAATCTTCGGTATCCACTGTTACCCCTGACCCCAGCCTCAAGATTATTATAAGCTCACGTCGGCTTCTTGACAGACGTTGTGATCACGCAGAAGCTCTCTACCTCATGTTTTCTCAGCTGCTGCAGAAGGGGATGGTCAACAGATACCGGTGCCATAGATGACGGTTGTAAATCTAATGATTGACACAGTTTCCTGTGTCATAGAGCTGCTATCTCAGGCTGGCGGCCTGAAACACTAACACCACTGCCATATCGAAAAGCATATCTCTCCAGCCTGGCCGTTCACCATATACATACTTATTATTAGAGGTGCCAGTGATTGCAAACTTCCAGGTTCGATACCCGATAATGTTGTTGAGGTGGCATGCTGATATTTACGCTCTGGCGTCTTCATCAGATAACAGTGGACCAGTGGTTAGCGGTCGATTTTCGGTAAC
>QLOJ01000674.1:0-17809 GCA_003313625.1 Tricholoma saponaceum
ACGTCGCATTAAAGGCAATGAATGGAGAGGTGATATTTATAAGATATGTATATGCCATCCTTATTTCCTTCCCATAAGTTACTCTGGCACCAACCCAGAGTGTAAGTGAGCAATCTAATCGACCTGCTGCTGGGACGTCTTGGCTCTAGTTCGATTGTGCAACGTCGTTAGCTACAGCTCCCTCTAGTGGTACGACCCTTGTTGCACTACGACAATTATGCCATCAGAGGGATGAATGTTCTGTTCATATTATGCAGGTGCTCGTCAGAGGACTTGATGGCGCAGGCACGGCCGAAAGACGAGGCAATATGCGTCCTAACAGTTGTGTCGATATCAGACGGCAAGGCCCTGATTTTTCTTTTGTGACTCGACATCCCACTGGGATGCGCTAGACGGCATTATTTGCCTTGACTTGTTCGAAGTGACCATTTCGTGAGATTCCACACAAAGGAACACCTACAAATGATTTAAATTTCGCTGACTGAAGCATAACCATGGCCTCACCTCTGTGCCAGGCTTAACATTTTACATGGAGAAGACAGGGTCATTGCAGGGTGATAAGAAGGTCAGCCGCTACTCACGGATGTACTCTGGCTAAAGCTTAGAGGGTCGATCGTTGCAGCGGTGCTGTCACTGTCGTATCGCCATCCTTTTCGGGCGTTCAAACTGCTCAACAGCGAATTGGTGTATAGCTTGGAGAGCATGAGGTTGAAAATCAGATGTCTGACGTGATGAAGTCAGGGAGGAGGAACGCGATTTCGCAAATGTGGAAGACACACATTGCTGAGGGCTACACAATGAGAAGGCGAGGTTATATAGCTGGATGGAGTAAGAGGGTCCCACTTACCTCCAGCAGGTATGTTAGTAGGTCAACAAGCCTGGATGCAAGTAAAAGTGAGTGTGTGCATTGCAAGTCTGGATGGACCGTCTTACGCGATAACGGCCGTTAAGAGACCTGCATGCGAACAAAGTTAGTGGTTTAACAACCATAGACGTGGTACTAAAGTTGAACAGACCAGTCTGCATAGTTACTTCAACCAATAATAAGTACGAGATCTGGGGAAGAGACTTGAAACCTACGTCTAATGATGCGGTCGACGTGCCCATCTGTTTTGGCGAATCCTGTTTTATGTCTCTTCTTCATTCAGAATTCAGCGATGCTTTCAAACTGACTTTTTTTTGCTTTACCTACCAGATATGTGACCAAAGTTACCGTAATCAGCAAGTCAGCAAGGGATGCAGATACAAGCCCTGACAAAATTCAACAACCGTACACCATTCAAACAAAAACTTACAAATGATGACTACGACTTTGAACCGCTGAAACTCTGCGAAGTGGGGGACGATGCGTATAGAAATAGCTGTTGCAACTCCCATAACTTCAGTGATAGACTCGTTAATTTGGTATGACAACTCCAACTAATAGTGCTTACGGAAAGCCGAGGCTGAACAAAGGAGGATAAGAGAGACGAGGATCAAGTTGCCTGTAAGTACTTTGACCCTCCATGCGAAAAAGCCTTGAACGCATCCCCCTAACATCCCCTTCAAGCAGTTTCAGGACTAACTGCAACAAAAGGAATGATTTCGTACAGTAAGGCCAGCATCTGCACAACCGCAAGTTCAGTCGTCGACATACCAACCATTGATCATCGTATGCAGGACTGACCAGTGGCAAAGATCCAATTTGCAGACGATAGATAAACCAAATCGCCTAACAGATCAGATGAGCTTCAGAATTTAAATAACTAGAAAAAAATCACCGAAATGGTTTATCAGAGCTTGGTAGACATATATAACAGTAAATAGGGTATGAACGGTGTCTCCGAGAAACAGGAAGTAGATCTGACGTGAGCGGGCTCAGGCAATATTATTTGTTGAGATTCCGAATAGACACCAACAAATGCCTGTAAAAACCAGCGATCGCTGAGTGGAACATAATCAGCTCTTCCTTGAAATTGAATAATGGGAGCAAACCATAGCACCGTTTTTGCGAGGTATGATAGAGATACACCTGTGTGATCATAATCCCGTAAAATAAGACATTTAAAACCGTGCCAATGAGTATCGGTCCAAGGCTGGAGAGATTAGGGTGAATGGAAAGTGCAGTAGGATGAAACATGACTGTACGGACGCGATTTCAGCTGGGCCACGAGTCATCTTCACCAGACAGGTAAGGATCAGACGGGAGGAACGGGAACTTAGAAAAACAACACCCCTGCGAACAAGGGTACTTATATCGCAGTAGGAAAGGCATCGGTGATAGACCGACGAGTCATAGCATTTGCATAAGGCGCACGATTGAAAGTTATATGAGCCTAGAAGTTAGATCTGCGTGACAATCGTGAGCATATGAACACCCCCTAACTCGGGAATTAGACGATTCCGTGGGACCAGGGTTTGGTTCATAAAAGGGCACTTAGTATAGGCGCAGAAAGATGACAATCAGAACGCCTCATAGAAGGTCCAGAAAGGATGGGATTTGAAAAGGCTGCTTTCCATTTCAAATAATGACAAGTTGAAATAAGAAGCGGCCAACGGCGAAGTTCAAATACCCGGACTCGAGTTACAATGTATGAACCTCCTTGGGCTTGAACGAGGTTGAATCAGATTTGCTCCAGACTAGAGTTATACCGTGACAAATCATAACTTGAAGGAGGTTGAATGAACACTATCATGATGTGATACGGGCCCGGGGGTGGACTCGGAAAGTAGTAACCAATCAGAAGCCTGGGAACTATTGCATCGGATGCATCAGGATTCACTGGCACCCGACAATGATTTCGTCCTCCATGGCGTCTGCTGTGCGCCCTCTCTCTACTGCTGCCCGTAATCTCCCACGATGCGCACAGACTCGTTTGCTTTCCACCAGTCGTACGGTGAGGAACGAAGCAACACCCAACCTCGGCTCTGCACAACCGCAAAAGAAACCCATTGGTGGTTTCCGTGGAGGGTATGCAACCCGACTCGGTGCCATGTGTCGAAAGCTGAAGCCCATTTAGAATTGTCGGTTTCCTGTTTGGATTTTCACTCGCGTCATCCTTTGCTGCATATCACCTGTTAGAAGAATATCAACAAGCGTCTGCAGCACTACAGGCTAGTGTCGACACCTTGCAACTCAGCACTGAGAAGGTCGCACTGTCTTCTGCGCCTTTCCAGTCAATATGGCCCTGATGCTACTTGGATTTTAGATATCCGCACATGTGAGGAGGATAGAGGCTGTTGAAAAGGACCTGAAAGCCTTGAATCAGACTTCGGCATCCAAAGATGATATATCTAGAGTCAGGGCCGAGACGAAAAAGCTTCTGGATGGTTTACATGTTGGTTAGTACACAAACTTCCCTTGTTGCTCAACTGGGAAATTTTGACTCAATCATCGTACAGAATTCTTGGACCTACGGTCGCATGTGTGGGGTATTCGTGAGTAAAGGCATGGTGTTGCTCATAGATGATGCTGAGTGTGTTCCATTAGAACAAGATCTCCAAGCGTTGTCGAAGAGAGACAATTCTGTTCGAATATAACCCTCTATCACGTCAACAGACGATTGCCCTGTGTCTCTGAAAGGTTCAGCTAAGGCGGAAAGAAGGGGCAAACAACTGGGTGGCTAGGTTCCGTATATCATTCCGCACTCCCTGTTCGTGCGAAGCGTCCTTGTAGCCACGACAACATCGGCTAGAAATTCTTGGCATCCTCGTTGTCCTGACACATGCGGAGACAATGTAATTTCGTTGGACGATGCAGCAGGTCTACCAGCATCGGGCTTTTGCTTCCCATCAGTTTCCTGCCTTCTTTGAACTGTACGTATGTATTCCACGACTAGCACCGCCGCTATCATCTGGACTAGGAGTTTACTGTCTTTTACAACACCTATGAAACTTGGTGCCTATCACCGACTTTCTCCTCCTAACTTCGTCTTAAGATGGGTTCTTATTCAAATTTCTATCGCGGCTGATCAGTATGAAGTTAATTACTCGATCATATAGCGAGTAGGTGCATCAGCATGGTCCTTCACGTTTACTGTAGATTAAGAATAACTATCTGTAAAAAGTGAGAAACAAATTTAAATTACGGATCGTGAAATTTCACGCGATGTCTTGGCATGTGCGTGGCTGCTAAATCGGTAACGCCCTGAATGACAACTCGACCTGACCAGGCCACGCGTACACAGTCAACCTGTACAAGCCGCATTCCAATCTTTGAATCCACCGTTCTTTGTGTAATTCTAAAGCACACTCGAGCGATCCTCAGGTGTTTGCTTCGTTTGCAGCGCATGTTCAACTTGAACGTGATAATCATGATGTACTCCGTGGACTTCAAGGATTAGAATCACCTCAATACCCGCTAGTTACCCGCTACTGCATACCCCTTGTCAAAATGAAGTTCCAAATGAAAGCACCATCTGCTGATGCTCTGGTAAGCTACATGTGAATCTGTCCACCTCGTCAGGTAGCTTCCTTGATGTACTTGAATGATCACGATGTTCTAGTGCTTCAACGAGTGTTCCTACCTTGCAGTCGTCCAAGCAGCCTTCAAGTCTACGATGAATTGGCTACAATCTGTGGTGTTTGCCACCAGCTACATCGCTACTGCTTTCCCGATGACGATTACCCAAATACAAGGACCTGCGTTTCAGAGTTCACTAAATGGCCTAACCGTCCAAAATTTAACAGGCATAGTGACTGCAAAAGTATGTATTTTCGTGCCTTGATGTATTTTCGTGGTTTTCATAGAATAACAGGGCTCCAACGGGTTTTACCTCGTTGGTGACCCAGTTGACGATATTCGAGTTTCAAATGGACTCTTCGTTTTCTCAAATTCAACCACAGTGCTTAACCAGGTTTCCGTTCGTGACTTCATTTCGCTGACTGGCAAGGTTTCTGAATTTCGGTCGACGTCTGCCGTACCCAACGACCTATTTCTTACTGAAATTGTGTTACCAACTAACATCGTTGTCCTTTCCTCAAACAACACCATCACACCAGTCATCCTTGGGAAAGACAGAACCCCACCTACACAAAAACTAAGCGCTTTAGATAATGGCCCCGACGGGTTTTTGTCAGTACCCAACAACGTATCTTGCCTTGAGAGCATCAATGCCACTCTACAGCCCGACCAATATGGGCTGGATTTCTGGGAGAGCCTCGAGGGACAACTTGTGGTTGTTCCCAAGCCCATTTCTCTTGGCTTCCAGAACAGGTTTGGAGAGTTCTGGGTCCATGGCGATTGGCCTGTAACTGGGAAAAATAGCCGCGGCGGACTAACAATAACTTTTGGTATTATTGAACTTCCTGAATAATAATTCCGATTAACTCGACCCTGACAGGTTCTGATGGGATCCCGGATGGCAACCCCGAAGCAATCCTCATTGGTACACCTCTCGACAAATCCAGGAATCCCCAAGTGGCTGTAGGTGTGGGACTTAGCAATATCACAGGAGTTGTGACATACCAGTATGTTATACTTTCCGATCTTTGTGTCCTTATCTGAGAAACTCCCAAATATAAGATTCGGCTTTTACTATATCCTTCCTCTGACGGCCCCTTCTGTTATATTTATCCCAGACCCTTCTGTATTCCCGACAACTCTGTCGTCCACGCCATCGGAGGATGAGATTAACGGCAGCGAGGGGAATTCATGTGGACTCACTTTTGGCGACTACAATGTTCGTTTGATGACAGATCTCGACTGTTGAATTGACTTGTGCTGTTTCGGGACAGGTCGAGAATATGGCGCCAACATCACCTCATATGCCAACAGTTGCGATGCACATCGCAAACTTCCTCCACACACCCGACCTCATGTTCATTCAAGAAATCCAAGACAATTCCGGCGGGACCAACGATGGTACCGTCAATGCAAATGTCACCCTAACCAACCTGGTCAAGGCGATTGCGCAATTTAGCAACGTAACTTACCATTTTGTTGAGATAGACCCCGTTGATGGGCAGGATGGGGGTGTACCTGGAGGAAATATCAGGCAGGTTTACTTGTGAGATTTTTCTCTCTCCCTTGCTTTGTGCATCAGTGCTGAATAAGATGGCTAGATATCGTCCAGAGAGGCTGAGCCTAGTTCCAGGGTCACCGGCTGGGGGCGCCCTAGACAAGACGGAAGCTCTCTCATCCGAACATGGGCCAAAAGGTCCGATGCTTAGGTACCATCCGTCCATGCTCAAAGGGTTTCCTTCTCATGGCGATCTTTCTCCCGCAGTTTCAACCCTGGTCGCATCGATCCCACCAGCAATGCTTGGAACTCCTCCCGCAAGCCACTTGTTGCTGCATGGACAACTTCACATGGACAGCAACTCTTTACCATCAACGTGCACCTCAGTTCAAAAGGCGGTAGCAGCTCGACCGAAGGAGATGCAAGGCCACCGGTGAATTTTCCCGTAGACCGACGTACTAGCCAGGTCAACCTTGTGGCTGTAAGTCCATCCATAGTCGTTCGCACTCAAGACGGCAGAAGAGGATGATGGTGATGACTTTTGCAGGACTTCGTAAAATCAATTTTGGACAAAGACAAACACGCTAATATTATTGTCGCTGGCGATTTCAACGAATTCCTCCAAACCCGCTCAGTCTACCGGTCACTGGTTGAGGTTCTCACCGACATTGACGAGGTTGCGGGAATCCCTCCGGTCGAGCGATACAGCTATGTTTTTGATCAGCACTGTGAACAGCTAGACCATGCCTTCGTTTCTGACGCCATCAAGATGCGCAAGACCGAATTCGAACATATACATGTCAATAACTGGTCGCCCACACTTTCGGCGAGGGTCAGCGATCATGATCCATCCGTAGGTAAAATTCGGCTTTGTTAGGGTGCGCCAGGACAAGGTTTG
This sequence comes from Tricholoma saponaceum, assembly GCA_003313625.1. Classification (NCBI taxonomy): domain Eukaryota; kingdom Fungi; phylum Basidiomycota; class Agaricomycetes; order Agaricales; family Tricholomataceae; genus Tricholoma; species Tricholoma saponaceum. Next base: position 6,838 of record QLOJ01000674.1, read on the forward strand.
ATATATTTAGGTGTAGCAAGGTAATAGTAGATAGTTTGGTGCATCAGCAGAGTATTCACGTTGAATTCTTTCTGTCCGTAGAACTGAAGATGCCATGATGACAAATCATTCCATTGCTGTTCAATCTACACTGTGGAAATGGCAAGTCCTGGTTGGCTTACACTTGCCATCTGCGGTATCGCTCTCGCATATCTGTATAAACTCTCTCTAAGGCTGCAAGGTTCTCCATCTGCAAATCCCATCCGCAACCAGGATCTGGCAAACATCACACATGAGAATATCGACGTATTGAAGTCCATTCCTACGAAAGCGACCCACTTCGGTTATGCTGTTGTAGGTGGCTCAGGATTTCTGGGCACGTAAGCCCTACTGTTCATTCTGTGGTTCTTGAACAATGCTAGATCACTGTTTCTAGGTATCTGGTGCGGTTACTGTTGCTCCGAGGGGAGACCAACATTAGAATAGTGGACCTTCATCCACCTTCTGAGGAGATATTATCCCATCCCTCCGTATCATTTATCAAAGCAGATATCTCATCTCTACAATCCATCCGTGATGCACTCACAGAGCCATTCACGACGTCGGGCGTTCCTCCGAAGGTTATATTTCATACAGCCGCAGCTATACGCTTCTGGGAACGGCTATCATATTGCTGGAATGCATCGTACAAAGTTAATGTAGTCGGGACAGAAAATGTGGTCGCAGTCGCCAAGGAGCTTCCTTCAACAATCCTTATTTACACCTCGACTGCTGACACAGCAGTTCCCTGTCCGAAATTCCTGAGGCTTGGGTGGGACATCCCCAAACACCACAAGCTTCTAATAAGTGACTCTGACGAGCCGTTACCCCCACAGCTTCGCGACAGCTGTTACTCACGGACCAAAATCCTGGCTGAGCAACGAGTGGCTGATGCAGATGGTCAAGGTAACTTGAGGACTGGTATTGTTCGACCAGGCTTGTGGGTAGTGCTTAGCAAGTAACTCCGATTTTGCACTGATTTTCCGGTACTGGACAGTACGATCATTGGGCCAAATGACCGTTTGGTCACCAGTACGTTGACAACACCTCGGAACATCGTTTTCGACAAGAATTGGAGGGCGACAAATATATGTGTATGGGATGCTGCTGCTGCGCACTTATTGCTGGAGGATGCATTGGTACAAAATAAAGAGGAGGCTCGTAGTCAAGCCTTCTTGGTCACTGGGAAAGACTCTGCATGGAGTTTGAACGACACTCGTGAAGCAGTCAAGGTAAATATTCCATGGTATATAACGCTGTGTCAAATGTTACGATTCCGGTTGCTCTGCAGTACTTCGCCGCTCGTGAAATCATCGTGGACGATGTTTCTCCGCTGTTCGTCTTTCTCCTGGCCCATTTCGTTGAGGCTTTTCTCTTTGTCAGATACCATGTCCTCTTATTTATGCTTATTCCGTTTGGACGGAGGCCTCGATTGATACCGCAATGGCTGGGCCTCCTTGTATACCTACAACCTGCCACCCTGTATTACCTGAATGATATCTCCATCGACGACTCTCGTGCAAGGAAGGTTTTAGGGTACGTTGCTATACTATTTTGATCTTCGACTGCTCCTGAAGCTTTACTTAAATCTAGATATCAAGCTCTGTGGGGGACAGGCCAAGCTATTCGATACGCCGTCGATGAGGTTCAGTCAGGTAAGACTGGGACAACGCATGGTTTGAAGCTCAAGGCAGAATACATGTAAAGTTCGGAAACTGCTTCTGCATATTACATTCAATCTTCCATAGTGATAACATGCATTCCTTCTGCCGCACCTACGTACACCTTGTGCAGGTCACCTTGTTACTGTAGGTAAACCGTAAGACCTGGTAGGTTGGCTTTATGTCACGTGATCGCGTCGCGTCGGTCACGAGAGCAAGGCTGATATCAACAAGTTTGGACACTATGCGTTCTGATTCACTTGGCTTGCGAGCTACTTATTATCGTAACAGGCAACCTCTCTCAATGTCTTAATGTTAAATTGCACGACCTCGGACAACTACCTCAGGGATCACCTTAGGATCATCACCATTCCTCAACATTACAAGTCAATACTAATTACTTCTTTTACCTCGCGCGCACGCCATGTCATCCCTGGACGCGACTACAGGTGTAGGCGATACATTAGTGAACGGCCTTGAGGTAGTTACCGTCATGGCCTTTGGGCATCGAAATCAATGCTAACATGGTTGTGAAGACATACGTTATTTTGGAACATATCGGATGTGGGACGGCATCTATTGTATATCGTGTAATGTGTAAGAGTGGACGTCTGCGAAATCGCCACCTCGCTCTCAAAAAGGTGTGTCCTCTCCTACTTGTGTGATAGTCAGACTACGAACCATTCCGCAGTTTTCCTCAACACCAGCGGAACCTCATTTCAAAAAATCGCCTTCAATTCATACTGCACTCCATCACCCTAATATCGTCTCCATGTTCTCCGCTTTTTGTACCTCATCGGAAAGCTTTCATGTCCTTGAGTTCTGCTCTGTGGGCAACCTCTCGCAATTTCTTCGTTCAAGGACTTCTTCAACTTTGCTGGAGACTGAACTTCGCGGCGTGATTAAAGGTCTTGTCGATGCTCTTGTGTACCTCAAAAGAGAACTCGTGATCCACTGCAACATTACCCCGTCAAAAATCTTTTTAACTAATGAGTATGGTCTTGTAAGTGTAGACGTGCTCCAGATGATAGATTCTGATCTTCCTGATGGCTCAGAAATTGTCCGGATTTGACTATGCAACTCGCCTTTACGCCACTGAGTCTCCCTTATCAGATCCAAAAATCTTGCGACGTGCAGGCCATCCGCAGTATCTTGCGCCGTAAGCATCCGCCATCTTGCTTTTACATTTTTAGCTTATCGAATGAAGGGAGATCATATCTGGAATGTCTTTTAGCTTTGCCGTCGATGTTTGGTCAGTAGGATGCGTGATGATCGCCTCCTTGACGGACACAACAACTTTGGATGTACGTACGACCCAATGTACACATGGCATATCTATTCACATATTTGCAGCCTATAGCGATACCCAATCATTTTTTCAAGAAATCACAGGAATTTGCCTTCTCTGACAATCTATCTTCAGAATTAAGAAGTCTCATTGCGAGCATAATGCAAGTTGTGAGGCATTCTGGCCTCATCTGTAGGCTGTTTTGATTTTCTAACAAATCCTAGCAACCTGAGGACAGACTGTCGCTACCCAACATCCTCTCTCACCCGTTCCTCGCGCCCAACCTGACGATTAAATCTTTGCGTCCGACCCCGAATGTCGCGTCTAGAAACACAATAGAGGAGACCTTGCGTGAACAGGAACGACGTCAGCCCGTCAAATTAGCACCCTTTCCGCCCAGACCTGTGAAGCTAAGGCGTCAAACAAGGCATTCGTCCATTTATCCCCTGCGAGCTCCAAGCACAACAAGATCTGTCCTGGGAGATATTGTCAACACTGACCTAAGGAATCTGTTATGCAACGAGATCACAAATGGTTTGAAGTCACCTCTCGCAACCGGTCCCACCAGGCGCATCGTTTCAGATCCTGTCCCTCGCAGCTCCAGGACTATGGCAGCGGAGCGCAAAAGCCACTCAAATCACCGATCTCCATTGCGCCCAGGTTTCCCTACTTCTTCAGTTGCAGTCAATATCAATAACGAAGATATGGGATCAAATTTCTCTCGACCAGATACACCTTTACTTATTACAGACCATGGATCACCTGAGGTTATCAATACCAGTACGCCGCTTGGCCATACTTCTGCGGTGGGTATCCTAACTATTGGATCTCGTAACATAATTTGACTATCATATAACGTATCTCAGGACGTTCCAATATCACTCACAAGCCTTCCAATAGGTACAATGAGGCCCATGCAACTCAACACCTTAGGCTTGAACAGTCAGACTCACAAGACAGCATACGGCCAAGTTACAATCTTGCCTTCACATGCTCTACTTGTAGATTTTCGGGAGAGTCAGCGCAGGAAGGGCTTCAAGGGCGACGAAGTTATTCTGATTGACTCAGATGGCAGTATGGTAGGGGCATATGTTAGTATGAATGCTCATGCTGATGTTTGCGTTAAGATTTCGGTGTATAGCGCACCACACTTGAGTATTCCTTGCTGTCTAGTCGAACCTATCCGACAGTTTTCTGTGGCAAACTTGCCATCCACCTACTGGACACAATACAACGATGCTGGTCGTCTCATCAATCAGATAAAGCAACGAACGCCGAAGGTGATTTCTTTTGACTTCATACGAAGCCTTAATTGAAGCTGAAAATTTGCAGCTGGTTGTGTATACAGTGACAGCGAAATGCACATTGATGGCTAATATTCCGCGAGGCGACATCGAGCTGGCGTTCCATTCTCCCACAACGTCATCGGCCAAATCACCAGGGCAGCATCAAGAGAAAATCCCTGCTATGCGCATTCGTTTTTCTCGCCAAAACCGGTTCATAGAGCTATCAAAGCACCTATCAAGCAGTCAAGGAGAGGAATGGACCAAGAAGTCACTATCTTCGACACATTCTCCTCCCTATATTTCTACGGAATGTTGGACGACTTTGGAAAGTAAAGAGAAAGAAGCCATCCAGCACCTAGTTCATTTCGTGCGAACTTGTGAGGCAGTTGAAGGGTTTCTTGTGTTAGACGAATTGCCAATGTCCCAAACGGTCAAGCACCCACGCACAGATACCAGTTCCAAACCGTTGGCACATCAGTTCCAAACTCAACCCTTGAAAACCAATATCGCTTTTTCGACGCCACCTGTGGCGATTAGTTTGTCTTCAGTCAAGTTAGCTCGGCGTCCACCCAAGCTTGGGACAAGTTCAACAGCCAGTGTGTGGTCGCAGCAAGACGGGAAATGCGACAACTCAAAACCTGTGATTCAGTCTATGGGAAATGTTGCCGTGGCAGGTGTTCGTTCCACGCTAGATGTTATTGACCCGACCGAATGGTGTGCAGAGGAGTTCACAAATGGAAGTAGAGGTATACAAACTCGATTCCTTCCTTCTGTCGGCTGGTGTATACGGTATGGTTCTAGCGTTTCTCAGGGTGGAAGGTACAGAATTATGTTCCTGGATGGTATTGCATTGGACATCGACGTCGACGAGGATTGGGCTGAATTAAGAAGCGAATCCGGGGATACTTCAAGGTAAGTCTTTTGGTTCCACTACCAGAAAGTACCCATCAGTTAGTATGTTTTTTACAGGTATAGAATCCGTGACTGCGGCTCGGATAAGCGGCTCGGAGAACGAATGAAAGTTTTTGAAGAATTCATCTCATTGTTTGATGACAGCCAGAACGAGTAGCGTTCAATGCCCTACGTCTGAATCAGTGTTAGAGATGTGTCTGTAAAAAGCACTTAAAATATCATGCGAAGTTCGAATTCCCTGTCTTACCTCCCCTTTACTACAGTGCACTCTCTGCATCCCGTCACTGCAAGCCCGTCAAAGAGAGTAAATTTGGAGATGGTGCATTTGTTTAAGTCACTCGTTCACAGCACACGATCGTGGGCGGGAGTAAATATCAGTCTTGTAACAGGCATCGGGACTCGGTTCAGTTTTGCTTTTGGTGCGAAGTATGTGTAATTAATTCTAGATCCAAACCCAGGATACCCTCCCTCGTTCACATACAATTACGCTGGGCTTGAAGATGTCACCCCGGCCTACTTGGCTAACGAAGTTCGATCCAGGGACGCTCGAGGTAAATACGTGTATATCGTGTGAATGGCAGTGTGCACACCGTCCTCCTAGAGAAGTTATCAGCCCAACCCAAAGTTGCATTTGTTAAGATGTAAAGACTGACACTTCTTATTCTTTCTCCAATAGCTGCCGCTTTCTCCTTCATATTACTTATGGATACTCCTCAGTATCTCTGTTACTCGCAACTAGATTATTTACTCACACGCTAGTTGTTGCTTTGATGAGAGCGTCAGACAAATCGGAAACCCGCAGGCTTGGTACTCTCAAGCCGGCCTAATGATACATAAATCAAAACCAAGCGTTGGTGATGTTCGAGAAAACATACCCCAAGCTTCTGAACCCGAGCCGCCCAGAAGAACTGATCACCGAACCAAGGCTTAATCAGAGTCGGAATTCCAGCACGAAGACTGGCTCCTGTCGTACCCGCCCCGCCGTGGTGTAACGCAGCATCAATTTTTGGGAATAACCAATCATGCGGAACCTTGTCGATCATGAAACATTGAGGTGGTACTTCGAGCTCGGCAGTCTTTTTATCGTTTGACATTCTCGTCGACCAGCCTTCGGAGATGATCGCACATACACCACCTGGAAGTAGAATGATATTAGTGGGCTTGCGCGTCTTCTATGAGACTAGACGCAAACTTTGCATGACGGCTTTTATGATGCGAGTTACAACGCGATAGACATGAGGCACCGTGATGCTCCCAAAGCCTATATACACGATTGGTTTGCCATCGCTGCGAGCCTTGGCCATCCAGGCCACGAGCTCTGGTGACGGCGACCAGCTGAGATCTGGATCATCTAGGAACCAACTACAAATGTCATGTCAGTACAGTATCTAACATGAACGGGAGGTACTTACTATCCAGAGATGATAGTTGTATCTCCCCAATCTAGTGGTTTGGGAACGACGGCCTGGAATAATAGGTTAGACATAGCCCTACACTACACATGAAGGTTACCCACCTGGGAGAAATTGTAGATAAAGATAATCTTGGACTGGGCCAAATGGCCCATATCCGTATTGGAAAGCTTCAATGTGTGTCGTCGCCACCTGTTAATCTGTCGAGATGTCGCCGCCCATAGGACGTTACTGCAGCAATGGTTATTGTATGAGAAGGCATGTTAGACCCAACATCAATTACCTGAACAAGATGTAACTACAGGGTAAAGGATTATTAAAGCCCAGTAGAAAAGTAGAAAATGACTTGCGAAACACTGTTGAAAGCTGGAGATTCCACGGGAGGACTCAGAAATGCATGGGGATATTCAGCTGTCCTGTTGTATGTAATGAGCACTCTCGATTAAAGATAAGGGAGAAGTGCACACTTGGTCCACGGCATGGTGAATGTTCTGAAATACGGGATATCTGTGCCACGATGATGAATAAAACATTAACAAACGAGTGATGACGTACTAAGGGCTTCCGCTATATGCACTCCCGCCATCGCAGAGGGGCTTTCTAATAAGACGTCGGCGTCTTTGCACGCCTCCCAGGAGTCCACGAGATCTAAAGGAAGCACGCTCTAAGCGACAGTGGCGATGAGAAGGGTGTTTGTGCACTCACGCTGATCCAGCCAGGGTCGGAACTAGACACTACAGTCACAATGTGTTCCGTAATCACAATAATGTGATACTTACCTTTGAAAGACTCTCCTTGAAAAATTCGGGAGAAAACATCTGGCCGAGAAAAAGATGTCAGAATATCTGCACACCAGCGGAATACAACATACCCTGTTCTCGACACTTAATTTCATCAATGCCCCGGGATCACCACCAGTGGTGCGATGTTCTATTCCAAACCCCTGGATCCAACTTTTATATTCTTCGTGCGTGGCAATAGTAACTCGATGCCCCTCCTTTTTCAGCCCAAGACCAAGAGCAATATAAGGTTGCACGTCTCCCCGAGACCCGATCGTCAAACATACAAAATGCATGGGCGGCATGCTAAGAAGGACAACTTGTGGTAAGTTGATGGCCTTCGGCAGCCTGCTCTGAATGGCAGCGGGAATACCAACGGTCGCTGCAGCCGTCAAGGAACGTGAGAGTGGAGAAAAAAGACCCGTCGCATTGGTCTTTAACGACTTGGGTGGAGATTCTGATAATGAGGTAATAGTACCAGATTTTGCCAGGGGGGTGTGGGATTCATTTATGAGATCAGATATACGTGCGATAGCTTCATCTCGACTTTCCTGAGTGCGAAAGACGAGCTTGAGAGAAAAATTTTCATTAGTTTGCAGAACCAATCCATTGGGACGGGCGAACGAGACGTTGATGGGCTTGACAGACTTGATAATTGATATTGGGAAACGATGTTTGATGTCGCAAGGGTTGAGGGACTTGCTCCAGAAGTAGACATAGCGCGGAGAGACTACAAGATAACCAGCCGAAGATATACTGCAATAAATCCGACTTCGGACGACTGAACACATGATGAATGTTTTGGTAAGCCGGTAATATGGTACAAAGAAAACTCACTCCACAGCTGTGATTCACCTGAACCCAGCGACAACGCTCCCCGAACAGACTGTTCCTGGATATTAGACATGACCTCATCCTCATCCCATGGCGGAGGTGCCTCATGAAAACTCAGGGAACCGAAATCGATGAAGACAGGGTATTGATCCATAGGCTTCCTATGAGGTCTCTGTTTCGCTGCACTAACATATTCATCCAACCGCATCCAGAGAGGGCTGAACTTGATGGCGCCCAGATGAATAGTCTCGGGTTCACTGATGTCCCCTTCATCAGAATGTTCATCAGACTGAAGAGGTGTAATGGAAAGCGAAGCTATGGATGGAAAATCAGGGTAGGCACCGAAACGGACTTGGTCAATCCTGTTCAGAGAGCAGCTGAGCCGTATTCCGTTGTCCTCAGCATCGGACTCGGTACCCAAAGTCTCACGCCGGCGATGGCGGTAGAGAAAAATGGCACCTTAAAATGATATGTTCAGAACACTCCCAGTTTAATACTCACCCTTGGAACACACCTGAAAGTTCTCTGCGCCAGTCTTGAGCAGATTCTTCCGTATCATACTCGGCTGCCTTGACGATCCCCTCCGAATCGGGACCTAGTTGGAGATGAAGCTGCCGTGGATGGTGTGGATCAAAGGGAAGGAGTTTGTTAATAAATGTCACTGCAGATATAATATACATGAGTAAGATAACCGACGACGAAAGTAGATGCCTACATAGAACCGTACACAAAGGGCGGGTTTTAGCTTCATCTTTGTTAGAGGTATATATACAAATCATATCATGAGAGAGTTCCATCCATATGCGACGTTTTGAACGCCAGCCTTTGCAACGAATGACAGCTGGACCAGCTTTGATGATCTCGTGCGTCGGGAAGACTTCAGACTGAGTCGATAATAAGGATGCATGGAACGTCAAACGATGTGTTGTGACATGGATTACGCCCTATGACATAGAAGTAGGTCTGAGATTTAAGTCACAAGCAGAGAGAGGATAATGAACTATACCACGATGAACACATCTTGGCAGATCATACAGCCATCTAATTCAAGAATCAATCTCTCTTTCTCGTCATCTGATGCTAAGGGACCGAATTCTTTGACGAGGATATCGATGATTTGTGTTGGCTCTAACTTGTCAAAGTCGACTTCCTCTGTCTCTGCTGTAGTAGTAATACTCTGACGTTCCAAAAATTTCCCCTGATCCTCAAACTCGGCTAATATGTTATTCTGATCATAGGACTCTGGTTCAGAAGAAAGTTCGGTTGATCCCCAAGAATACCGAGTGGCGCGAAGCCTAGCAACATTTCCAGCGGCAGCTTGTTCGGACGAGTCGAGGTCTCTCCCCACAAGAGTCGCAAAGCCATTGGAGTCTTCGGAGTCAGAACCCGGCGACTCATCGATGCAATGGGAGCTGGCAAGCACTTTGTGAAACTTGGCAGCATCAGTGAAAAGGGATGAGAGAGTTGGGGGATTGGAAGGCTTTATCAAAGCTCCCACGTCGTCACTGAGAGAGCTAGGAGATGAATCGGAACTACCAGTACTGGATGAGCCACAACTGCGTCTGAGCCATTGAGGCATGAGGACAGTGGCAATAAGAGTTGCAGAATCGAGTTAAGCTGGTATGAAGATAAATTCGGCATACTCGGGTTAGTTGTACACGGCGCGTGTACTGCGCGTGTATACTACTGTATACCGTCCCACTAACCCGAGACATTCTCGTAACGTTAATGGTGACGTAATCAACAAGACCTCCGATCATTGATTCCGAGTCCGCGCGGCCAGTGACTTGAAGAAGTCCTCTACTGTAGTTGGCCAACTAAACAAAAGCAGGTACTGTCTGACTGTATTGCATGTTTCAGCTTACGCGTCTTTGCCATTCGGCCCTCTCATTTGTCATCGCATGTCATTTTCAACACACTACTAGTACCATTAAGCAATGAATCTAATTCTTTCCTCGGATCCATCATTCCAATTTCACATGAACCGACCACTTTGATATGTCGATACAATCCAGCATGACACTGCGAGGACGTCTGGGAACTCGGTCTGGACGGGGAAACAAAATGGGGCTAGATACGTACACTTCCCTGGAAACCAGCTGTGGAAACCCAGAAGGCTCAACATACATTCAAGTTGGAACTTATCTTGCCAGCCTCGATCATTGGTCATATTGTCTCCAGGAGATATCGCACTCTAGTTGTAGTCGAGATCTACCGATCATCACGTAACACGCTTACACCGTTATCACTGGCATGATGGTAGTAAGAGTTTGTCAGTTCCCCCTGGCTCAGTGACTCGTTTCGACTATCTCTGAATTGACAAAACCAGCCTGCAGGGCTCCTCTGCCCAATGTCTGCGTCATCCAATGATTTGACGTCACTCGCCGTTACTGTCCAACGAATTGGGACCGTGTAAAGCGGATCTGAGCACGCCTTGCGCGTAAATCGTTTGTTGTACTCGAGAAGAGTCACCTGTCGTCTTCTCGTCATCCTTAACGAATCATCTTACAGGTGGCAAGCGTGTACTGGGCCGGAAATCTTGATGATCCCTGGGCAGTTTCCGCTCATCTGGGTTTCGATACCATTATCGAAAAGTGGGGAACCGTGTCTTTTCCTGCTATTACTTACAATCGATAAAGCTGTGTATGCGGTAGTACGTTGCATGTCATGGTCATTGCAGTTCCATATCTCACCAAGTTCTCAAGGCGGGTTCTGCCATTGGAAACTGACATAGTCCGGTAGCTTTTTCGCCGACGAGCCATACCGATCCTCACCCAGCAAG
>QLOJ01000675.1:0-18131 GCA_003313625.1 Tricholoma saponaceum
TGGTACTGGATGTTGGGTTCACCTCTGGGGGGATTTGGCTGCGGAATCTTGACTGGGATGCCATGGATCGGTTGTTTACACAACCGAACTTCTCGCACCTGAAGAAAGTTCTTATATCAGTCTGGGCGTACAAATCATGTCCACGCGTACCGGAACTACGAGCAGAGATGTTGAGCTGGCTGTCGCAGAGACTGCCGGCTTGTCATGCAAGAGGCATCATCGACGTGAAATTCTGAATTTCGCCGAGGAGCAGATAGACTGAGAGAGACAACAGTGCATTACAACCTCCCGATCGACAACGCCTTTCTTATCCTCGTGTACCCGCCCAAGATCCACGAGTGGCTCCTCATCTAAGCCAACAAAGGTTTTCTCATCGATACCAACCGTGCCAGACTCAGTGCTCTTCCTCGTCGCCGAGATCGACCAGTTACACCTCACTAGCCTTTGGCTTTCCGTTTTAGCTTCAGAGAACGGCAGCAGGAAAGTCAGAGCAGCCTCCAGGTCTTTTGTTAAAGGACCAATAGGCGAGGCGATGGTGGCTGTGATAGAGACCAGCTCAATTGCATCGGTCGGGGAAGGCGAAAAGGTGGAGGAGATGTCCCTGTCCTTACCTTTGTTGGACCACGCTGCACTCATGTCTAGGCGATCACCGTAAAGTCCGGGCGGTGGGGGTGTCAAATGGAAGCCAGCGGTACTCGGTGTTGGGGGTTGAGGATAAATGTTGTACAATGAAGGGATGAGACCGGGGGTAGGAAGAGGCGTAGAAGAGGTTTTGAGTTTGGGATCGCTTGAACATAACCATTAGCGGGTCTTCTTCACCGTCTTCATCGAAGTCATATGCCCAGTCGGGTTCGGCTTGGATGAGGATGAATGTTTTGGACTTGGAACAGGCATTGGGATATAAATGAGCGGACCGACAACAGCATCTGGGGAGAAGCGATGTGCACCAACGTCTGAAGAGGTAGTAGCCTTAGGGAAGGAAGAGTCGTGTGATGAAGCGGAGATCTCGCCAGAGGATGAGGAAGAATTTGAGGTAGAAAAGTCAATGAGAGGGGCTTGTGGAGAGTGGGTAACAAAGAACTTGAAGCGGGAAGAGGCCATTCATGTCTGGCCTGGTTAGCAATGAATAGTGTTGCCAGCCAGGTATGAGGCATGCATGCTCATTACCTCATGCCTGCGAATAACAGACTAGTAACAGCACGTCAAATCCTCCTCGAAAATCCAGCATCACTCAAGAACGTTCTGTCAAGTTGGCCTAAGAGTCACACACATGATGTCCAGTACGACGTTCAGAAACGGGTACGGAAATTGACGTTGGGGAGATGCTCGGGGCGCAACAAAAGATGGGAGGGTGGGGAAGTTAAGACGCTCTCACCCCTCGGGGTGAGAGCGTTGTGGCGTATAGGGCGATGTTCGTGACCTATAGCAGGACGGGGGAGGGGAGGGGGGGAGGGAAGGCCGACATACTCCTCTAGCAAACACAATGATGCTGCACCCATGGGCTAACGCTCAATCAATGATAGCCACCAGACCATAGGCCCCCGTCCCTGTCTTCCAGAATCTGCGCAAGAGGCCACGAGTGCGACCTGACAGAATCCACGAAATTGAATTGTTTATGAGTTGGACAATGGAGATCTACATGATCACTATGAGTTTTCGTTACAAATAGAGTGTCTTTAGAGTCTAATCTTGTCGAAGCGCCGAAGCGTTGAAATCTTCGTAAGGTAACTACGACAAGAATGTTTGAATATTGTCGACAACAACGAACGGTTCATCCGCCCCTTTATTCATTGTCTAGCTGTCTACTAGTACAAGCAGTACAAGTATAATCAGTAGTATATCTTAGTCTAACCACTCTAGGATGAATCAAAGCTTTGCCTTTCTCGTGTGTTTCCACATCCGCCTTCCTCGCAACTTCCATCATATCCCGCACCTCTGTCGCTGCATCGGCAAGATAGTATCTCATCTCCGCGGGGCGCATATTGAAGCCTTGAAGGCTCAGTGCACGCTAAACCATACCCATCAGGCATGACTGGTAACGTCACTAAGTATTATTGTTATCGAAAGAGGAGAGCTACTTACCCTCGTGCCCTCACCCATCGAACAGCGGGCTGCTCAGCTGGCTCGTCATCTCCCAATGGGTTGATTTGGAATACGCTTCATCTCTGATAGCTCAGGAAGATCTTCGCCTTCCTTCAATGATTTTTTGAGCCTAATCGTTCAACACCTTCTCCGTTCGCCACCCACGAAGAGCGGTGCCTCACAGCAGCGAGGAAGAGCATGCGGATATGGACCAGGTCATAGAAACTGAAATCAGACTCGCATAATTCACTCAACCGCACATGAACACTAAACCTTACGTTCAGACACGTCAAGCATAGTTTTAACCCATTGCACCCTCAGAGCTGACACCCCTCACCGCCTCCGTTCTCCCTTCTGTACGTCTGTGCATTCTCGTATGTTACCCCAAGTCGGCCATGCATCTTGAAAAACATAAGTTGTGTGACGAGCTGGGCCCATGCTCAGTGAGAACCTCGTGGCTGTACGTGGCGCGATATGCTTTGTAGTGCAGAACCTGGTGCGAACGCATTAGGAGAGAGAACTGCGAAGGGAGAAAGGTCGATGTACGTGTAACTCGTGATCGGCGACCAGAGTATCGATTTCTCTTCGGAATTCCGCTCCGCGGACGAGTGCACATGTTCGTTTGTCTGGTGTGGATACGAGTTTTTCCAGAGGTGAGATCCGAGCCTGGTAGATGATTCTTTTTATGTACAAACGAGGACTGCAAAGTTACATAGTAAATATGGGCACGCCAAAGTCAGCTTTGCATAACGCGAGAGTCACGACAAACTCGTTCATGCGCAGAGTGCATGCACAAGTGTCCGCATAGGAATAGACATCCTTGTATACGATCACCGTCGTATTACATGTGGGATTGGGTTTGAGAATGGAAATAGCCAGGACGTACGCTGATTGTTGTGCTAGCGATTGGGCTCTTCGCGACAACATCGTCAAGACAGGAGTGTGTAGCATTGGCGAGAGAGGTAGCAAGGAGAGATCGGCGTGCTGTCGTCTATGAATCACGCCGAGTAGGGTTAGGTGGAGGGTGGGAGCTGCATGTGTTAGGCTACACTGGAATTGTCTGGAACGGTGTTAGCAGACTGAGATGGAGATGGGAAGAATAGACTGACATTTGGATGTTGGCGGGAAAGGGTTGGAGGAGTGAATGAGAGGGACAAGGTAGAAGCGGTTCTTGCGAAGGACGACTAGTGGATCATTTGTGATAACGAGAACCTTTGTGCGGGATTGTAGGGTAACGCGAGGCATGGAAGCTCTAAAACCAAATTATCCAGGCTGGAAATTTTTGCAGCCATTTATACGAGTCCATGCACAGAGCTGTATTGAACATCGATGAGTGTATGGGATCCTGGAAGGCGTCGAAGAGGTACCAACTCCACGTCTAAATATAAAAGAAGAATCAATTCGACGAGATGCGACATAAGCGTAACTCGGGATGCCAAACGAAGGATTATTTCGTAGCAGTAGCAAGAATTCGCGGTCGCTCTGGAGTAAGAGGCCTTTTAGCGTGCATGATAGTCCTAAGTCTGCCGTTCTTCAACAATGACTCGGACGATTGAACACGCTGTGCGCGTGCTCAACGTTCACCTGAGTCCGAGTAGTCCCACCAATGATATCACGTGTCTTTTTGAGAGAGAGATTGGACGACAGTGATATATAATGGAGTCCGAGTCGTGTAACATTATTTTGGACGCCTTGCATTGTTCACACTGGCATGCTAGTGGTGTTTCTGGTGAGGTTGGCCACCCATGTATTGACTACCAGTACATGATAACCTTTCGATATCTTGTACAGGAATACGCCCAGGCTTGAACAGCCTCTGCACTGCCCTTCACCATAATGATATGCATATCTTAGTATGCATCTTAGGCACCCATTCTTCTTTGCTCGACTATGTCTTCTTCTCCCTTCGCCTCATCTGGCCCATACATCTCATCATCATCCCGGCAACGTCGAGATCTGAAATCTCCATTAATTTTTGGCAAGGACTACAAACCAGTAACCAGCTGGTATGATCTACATCGCAGCAGTGGTTCCACCACAATCCACAGGATGCAGCTTCGCAAGGAACACATCTCACCTTTTCACCAGTTTATCATGATCGTCATGCAAGATGACCGCATATACCGCGTGGATCGAGGTCAAAATGGTGGTGCCATGCTTGATATGCTGAAGAAGGGAGTTCCACCACGCGATACGGTCGCACTGGTTGATTTATCTTCCTTGAATCAACTCGATGGAACATCCTGTTGTATAATTGATCTGAAATGGGGTCGTGACAAGACTATCGATATCAGGCTCGTCCTCGACATTTGTTTCCAAATCCACAACACATCGGGAAAGCAGTACAAGTTGCTAACACACAACTGTTATTTCTTCGCCCAAACGATTATCATGATTTCTGTACGAAAGACTGTGGTTTGCAAAGCACAGTTTGATGAAACGTTGAACGAACCATTGCAGCGTGGAATAACCTGGGAGCGAACCGAAGCCACGGTGAAGCTTGTGGTATGGCAAATCCGGCTGCGGGTAGTAGATCAGGTCCTGGAGTGGATGCAGAAGCAGGCACAGCCTCTAATAGTGCAGAAGCAGGAGGCGGTGGAGCGGGAATGGAAGTTGAGGCAGGACGGGCGGCTAAAGCGGATAAAGAAGTTGTGGAGGGGGCAGGAGCAGGAACAGGGGAAACAGAGGTTAGGGGAATTGGAGCAGACGAGGGAGTGGAGGAAGACGCTACAGCAAGAGTGGGAGCGAGAGCTGGAGCTGAACCGACAGCGTGAACTAGAGAGGGAACTTCAACGGATACGGGAGCAGCAGAAGGATTGGGGAGAGCACAAGCTAGAGCTGAGACAAAAACGCAGGTTGGAGGAGGGGGAACACAAACTGAAGCAGCAGCAAAAATATAAGCTGGAGCAGCTGGAGTGGCAGTTGGAGCTGGAACGAGAATCGGAACTGGAGATGGAGATGGACCTGGAGATGGACCTGGAGATGGACCTGGAGATGGACAGGCAGCTGGAACAGAGGCTGGAATGGGTACTGGGACAGGAGCTAAAACAGGCGGTGGTGGCATGTAGGGGCGGATGGGGGGGTAGCCTGATGTTCAAAAAGCTGGGGGAAGGGCTGGAAAAGGAGTTGGGGGAGGGGCATTGGAAGGAGCTGGGGAAGGAACTGGGGAAGGAACTGGGGAAGGGCATTGGGACACAGTTGAGGCAGGGTCTTAGATGGGGGCTTGGCATGCAGTTTGCTGTGTCGCTCAGGGAACAGCTACAGGTGCTAAAGCAGTGGCAGAAGCTGAGGTGGCAGCAACGACTTGTGCAGCTGCAGGCAGAGTGGCAGGAGCGGGAGCGGGAGCAACGGGAACAGCTGCAGAATGAGCAACGAGAGCAGCGGCAAGAGTGGTGGAAGTGGCGGGAGTGGTGGGAGCGGCGAGAGTGGTGGGAGTGGCGAGAGTGGCAGTCAGTGTGGGGGCTGGAGCAGCAGTGGGCACAGCTGGAGCAGCAATGGGAGCAGTGGGAGCTGCGGGAGGAGCTGCAGCGGCAGTGGGAGGAGCTGCAACAGCAACAGCAGGGGCAGCAAGGGCGGGTGCCGCAGGGGCAGGTGGGGCAGAAGGAGCTGAAGCAGCGGCAGAAGAAGCTGGAGCAACGGCAGAAGAAGCTGGAGCAGCGGCAGAAGAAGCTGGAGCAACGGCAGAAGGAGCTGAAGCAGCGGCAGAAGGAGCTGGAGCAGAGGCAGCTAGAGCCAGAGCAGATGCAGAAGGAGCCGGAGCGGTTGCTGTGGGAGCAAGAGCAGTCGCTGTGGGAGCGAGAGCGGTTGCTGCGGGAGGGAGAGCAGTGGCAGCGGCAGCGAGAGTGGGAGCAGAGGCAGCGAGAGCGGCGGGGGCGGTGGCGGGAGCTGCAGCAGTTGGAGCAAAAGCTGGAGCGAAGGCGGGAGGAGCGGAAGCAAGAGCGGGAGCGGCTGGGTCGGGATCGGAAGCGGCTGGGGCTGAAGCAAGAGCGGCTGGAGCAAGAGCGGGAGCGGCTGGTGCTGGAACAAGAGCGGCTGGTGCAGGAGCGGGAGCAGCTGGTGCCAGTGCTACAGGGGGAGCATCAGCTGGGGCAGTGGCTGGAGCAGTGGCTGGAGTGGGAGCAGAAGTGGGGTCAGCTGGTGCTGGCACAGCTGGAGTTAGAGTGGTTGGAGCTGGTGGAGCGGCAACAGCAGCTGGTGGAGCAGCGGCAGCAGCAGCAGCTGGAGCGGCAGTGGCAGCTGGCAGGGCAGTGGTCACTGAGGAAGGAGCAGATGTCGGTGTGGAATTCAGATCAGAAACAGCTACAGACACATCTGTGCACGTTGAAGAAAGAGTGGGAGCCAGTACTGGTGGGGGTGCAGAAAGAGATTCATCAAACCCTATTGGAGGTCCTAGAACAAGCTCTGAGAGGAGAGCTAGACCTAGGCTGGCATGGAAAACATAGCGAACTTCTTACTTCGATGGTTGCAAAGCCTAGCACTGTACAAGGGTACGTGAAATAGAATTTAATATGATATTTTCTAGCTTGTCTGACATATCTCATGAAGGTCTTGTCAGCTGATCAAAGTCTTCGGGAAGGTGGTGAATGACATGAAAAATACATCTTTCTTTGCTAGCCCATTCTCCGAGTTTGTTGAATTTCCCGCCTCATTCTCGGCCTCATCAAGAGTTAAAGTGAGTTATTTACAAATTGCTCTGCAATCTCCTAGTCTCTGATGTATAGCTTTTATCAAGTCGAAATCCCCTGTTGTGCCTTTAGAAACACTTGATGCTTTGGAAAGGTATGTTACAGGCATCATTGATCAGCATATCAATTCGGTGCCTCCTGGTCTAGGATCGAAGGCAGAATTGAAAGCTGAGATCCTAGATGGAATGAAGATCACTTGGGAACTTGTGTCGCCTCAGTTTCAACACGATTGGTAGTTAGTATGCAGTCTCATCAAATTTTTTCGCTGCTTCCTTCTCTTACTTTCCCTGCTACATGCAATTGTCTAGTACCTAGCCTCATACTTGTGTTCACCTTGCATTTTCTGAGTTCTCACCGGTAATCAACCCAGTGAGCTAGAATGTCTTAACCCAGACTTTGTTCGACATCACCATGCACTTCCGCATAAGTCTTCCGAGTCTTCACAGCTTCCATCATATCCCGTACTTCCGTCACTGCCTACAGGGCATGTATTCCTACGACTCGTGATAGACCACCGCATATGATGCAAACCCAGTGCATACGCTAATCCATACCTATCCAGCATGACTGGTAAAAAGGGTGTAACGTCACTCATTATCCAGAGAGAGAAGAAGAGAACAACTTACCCTCGCCGTACCCCCATCGAACAACGGGCTCCTCAGCGGACTCGTGCTCAGAGTGTGCGGATATGGACGGGATCCTGGAAAGAAGACCAATCAAACTCCATAACTCGCCCAATCACAAACACGACACCGACGTTGTGCGCAGCCGGATCGAGCATTTCTTTAACCCTGTATCCTCGGTCTCTGCACCACCTCCATTCTCCCCTTCCTGAACCGCCGTGCTTGCACACTCTCGTACATCACCCTGAGCCATCCGTGCATCTTGAAAAAAGCAAGTTATTTGACAAGCTAGGCCCATGCGTCTGGAGAGACTTTGTAGGTTTAGATGTCTGCTGAGCCATACGCTTCGTAGTGCAGAACCTGATGTGTAGGTGTTAGTACCGGAGAAAGAAGGAGACAGAAGGGAAGGTGCCTGTAATTGATGATCGGCGACTAGTGCGTCGAAATTCTCTTCTGCTTTGCAGACGAGAGTACGCACGCGTTCATCTGTTATGAATACGAGTTCTTATGGATGTGGGAGCTCCGTGCCTGTCGGAATTTATATTAGTAACGAATGGATAAACAAGAACTGTTTCATACGGACATGGGCGGGCCAAGGTCAGTTTTAAGTTCCATCCATACAAGAGTGTTCGGCAAGGAACCCAGACTGACCGCTCTCGTAGACGATCACTGTCGTATACGTGAGCGTTTTAGAGTTTTTTGGAATGGAGATAGCCAGCACGCACACCGATGTACCATAGAGTCACGACAAACTTGTTCATGCGCAGAGTCCATGCACGAAGATTCGCCTAGGAATAGATCGACCATTCTCATATACTATCACTGTCGTACTACACGTGGAGAATGGAAATAGCCAGGATATACCCTGGCGTTTGTTGTGCCAGCGATTGGGTCCGTTGTCAACACATGCACCCCAGCTGACATCTTCATGGGTGACGAGTGAGGTATCGTCGAGGCAGAGGGTGATCATGGCGCTTTCCGGTTGGAGGGGCGACTTGGAGCGGTTCTTGCGAAGGACGACAAGGTGGTTTGTAGAGTTCTCGGTGCCGTGTCGGAAGGGATTGTAGGGTAGCACGAGGCATGGAAGCTGGAAGCCAGTTAAAATAAAAGATGAATAATCCAGCCTAGAAATACTTACAACCATTTATATGAGTCCATACAAAGAGGTGTGTCCTTTATCCTGTCGGGTTCGGGTGTGCAACTGTATGCAAGAAACGAATACACTCACGTCTTGGCCATTGTACTGAATGGCAACATGGCTTGGATAAGTTCAGCTGCACGTTCAGTGCCGTCTTTCCTAGTGTGATCCTTAGCCAATTATCGCCTATACGTTCTGCACGCTCGAGAAGATGCTTCTGGAGGTCCGCCGTTAATGAAGGCTGCGACAGTTCGCTGTGTGTGTGCGAATTGGGAAGGTGTAAGAAGCGGTCGGACGGTAGCCAGGTATCTTTAGAATGTGGATGAGAGAGTAGGAAGGGTAGTCTAAGTCTAAGCAAGAGCAGACTGGTAGCGCAGCACGAGGGGCGGACAGGTCGACGGTGAAATGATACTTTGGCATCGAGCACGATGGGCGGACAAGCAGCAATGACGACCGTAGCATGCTCAACCCAGGATACCTTTTCCAGCCATTAGAATAACGATAGGCCTTTTGAAAGAGTCCGAATCGTAGCCAAGTATGGCCCGGGTAGGTCGGATAGACGTTTGTGTGATCCGAGTCATGGCGTTGAATCACCTGAGACTCAACTTGTAAGTACCGTTGCGCTCAGGATCTGTAATCTCATGTCCGTCAATTCTCCTGCATCCCGGAAACGGGATAACGAGCCTATCGACCTCTACAAGGACCTTCCATTCGTCAAAGTAAACATTTTCGCCGTTCTTATTTAACTCGTTCCTTCATATCTCACAAAATTTATATAGAACAAGCGCATAAATCTCAGCAGCAGTGCTCCATTTATACCGACATATGTTACAACACATCTGCAAACTTCAGATCCATGGGGGATGTACGCGAGCCGCGTCCAAGGGCGTCAAATCCTCCTCGAAAATCCGGCACGCCAGAGCAGAGCCAAGAAAGAGCTCGAGGCTAAAAAACTTAGACAGAAGGCTGAGAAAGAGAAGAAACGTAAGGGTGTTATCAGCAAGCGCGAAGCAAAGGAAAAGGGGGTGTGGCGCCTCGATGAAACGCAAGCAAAGTGGGTGTTGAGCCAGGAATGGTCAGTGCTGAACGGTCACTGATATTCATATAGGTTTGAACTTTTTGTACCTCTGCACCATTTGTGGATGGGATACATGTCTGAACTACTTGGACTTCCTCAACCTTCGTCTTCCACTTTGCCGACGACTCAAATGATGCCATCTTCTGCTGGTATGCACCCAAAACTCTTAAAAGCGGATTTTCATGGCTCTATAATGAGTGGTATGTCTCATTGATGATGCTCATCTTTTCTTTCGTTGATTCATTTATCAATAGTACGTCAGAGTAAGAACCCATGTCTCGTTGGTCTATCTGGCATTGTCATCCACGAAACCGAGAACGCTTTCAAGATAATTACCCCCAAAGACCAAGTCAAGCGTGCGTAACTATATAATTCGTTGAATGTTTGGTTGCCTAACTCGTATCTCTGCAGTTATCCCAAAAGAAAACTCGATATTCGCCTTTGCCGTCCCCTTTTACTCCACCCTCCCTGCTTCGTATAAGCCGAGCGACGCCTTACCGATCCCGGATCCGGATAGTGCGACAACTACTGTCTTGCAAACTCCCCATATGGAGTTCGAACTTCACGGAAATCAGTTCCGGTTCCGCGCGGCTGAGCGTGCAGGACGAAAGTTCAAGCACAAGGAAACCATTGAACTGTGAATATGCTAGGCATCCTTGTAGTAACCGGATTGATTTGCGTATCGCCAATTCGAAGTTGGAAAACCCTGGTATGTGGTTTTATGCCAGGCGTGGCAAATACTTTGTGATAACATCTAGCTGATGTATTGATTGACAAGTATGCGAAGCTTCGGGCAGCCATAGAATGTCTCTAGGATATTTTTTGAATATGGCAATGCTGCACGACACAATATGTAGATGCACATGTGGAACCTGTGCCCGTAATTCATCAGTCTGGCCCAGTAGTATGCGATATTCCATACAGTTTTGCATACCGGTGGACATTCCATTATACACAATATTCACTGGGCTCACATTTAGACGCTTCTAACCGCTTCTAACGGGATTAAATTTAGCGCTGGAGACAATGACATGGGAATGGGCCGAATATCCCCCAATTCGGCGACTATTACGTTTCATTGACATAGGTGAGACCTCGATGGGGTTTAAACGCCGCATAAAAAGCTTATAAGACCGCAGTGACAGACCACCTTAGATCAAGACTTGTAACTTAACCTGTGCCCTTCCCTCTTCAGCCGCAAGCCAACTTTCACGCCATTACTATGAGCAATCGAGGAAATCCAGGACAAAGAGGCGGCGGCGGACGAGGTAATGACAGAGGTTTCGGTGGGCGTGGTGGTGGTGGACCGCCTGGTAGGGGTGGAGGTGGAAGAGGTGGGGGTGAATTCCAAGGTGGAGGGCGAGGTGGATTCGATAATAGAGGCCGCGGTGGACCTCCCGGTCGTGGTCGAGGTGTTGGTGGTCCGGTGATTTTCGCTGAGGGCACTCCTGCAATTGTTCCACCCCGACTTTCCGAAACCAGTCATTCCGACCTCATTAAGTCTTTAAAGTCACTCGCAGTCAGTCCTGAGCGCCCTGTAAGACCTGGATTCGGGACAGTCGGAACGCCGATTACTCTTCGAGCGAATTTTTTCGCCATAGCGCTCCCGAAAGGACCTTTCTATGACTACGTCGTTGAGATCAGCCCGAAGACCGACATCAATCGACTGAAGAAGCGAATTTTCGAACTGTTGGAGCTCAGTCCTATGTGTGCTCCTCATTTGCCTTATATCGCCCATGACCATAGCCAGAGATTGGTTTCGGCACGCAAATTACCGCAACCGCTGGATATCTCTGTTCCGTTCTATGACGATCACGAGTCTGGTCCGCGCCAAGGCGCCACGGTGTATACAGTTTCCATCAAGTTTGAGCGTCAACTTGACATTGATAGTATGACCAAGTACGTTCACAAATACCGCATCGTATACCAATTCGTCTAACATTATTCCAGGTATTTGCACGGTAGTGCTGGAGCTCGGGGATATGATCCTCTTCCACTAGTATCTGCTCTCAACTTGGTTCTTCAACAACATGCAAGTCGTACCGGTGTACGGGTTGGGAAGAATAGATATTTCTTCCCGTCTTCAGCTCAGAAGATCAAGCTAGGGCCAAGAGTGGAGGCTTGGCAAGGGTTCTTTGCGTCTGTCCGCCCCACTTATGGCCAACTGATGCTCAATGTGTGAGTATCCTGTTGTTGTCTAGACCTCGCAGACTGAACAGTTACATTAGGAATGTCTGTATGACCGCGTTCGTTGAGCCTGGTAATTTGGCGGATGCTCTTCTTGAGTTTGCAGGTAATTCGCGAGGCGCAATGCCCTCCTTACCCAGCTCGATGAAGAAGATCAAGATTAGGACGCTGCATCTAGGCCACAAGAAGGCGATCTTTAAAGTAGGGACGACATCAGCTCGAATCACCAAATTCTCTTGCGAAGAGCTGGGTGGAATGGTATCGGTCGAGCAGTACTTTTTAAAGAGTGCGTCACTATAGATTATCAAAGAATACTACCTCTAATTCCCACAATTCTAGAATACAATAAGAAGCTCAAGTATCCTACGGACCTCCCTGTCATCAATATTGGGAGTGCAAAGAAGGCTGTCTGGGTTCCTGCGGAGATGTGCGAGATCATTGCTGGGCAGCCGCTTCCTGGGAAACTCAGTGATAGAGAAACGGCGCAGATGATCCGATATGCATGCAACCCCCCCAAGGTCAACGCCGAAACCATCATTAACCAAGGTTTCCCTACGCTTGGCTTGAACCCTACTGCATCTCCGATTGGCGGGTTCGGCCTATCCATCGACCCCAACATGGCCGTAATTCCAACCCGCGAGCTTCCCCCGCCCCGTCTGTCATACAAAGTCGGCAGAGCCAATGTGAACAATGGGAGTTGGAATATCTTGGACGTCAAGTTCCATCGAGGGGGTATTGTGACCAACTGGTGGCTTCTCGTCGTGCGAGACGGCTTTGGTAAAATCCAAGGTCCTCAGGATCCAAGGCTAAAGGCACTTGTGGAAGGTTTCACCACGAAATGCAAGAACAGCGGGATTGTTATGCCGGAAGGACGACCTCGGTTGTTGAATGTTGAGTTACCGCCTGCGCATACGGACCCTACGAGAGCCAATGCAGTCGATAGGATACGAACGATCCTCAAGAACGAACTTCGGGAAAAGCGTGGGCACAAGCCCAATTTTGTGCTTGTCCTGTTGGAACATCGCGATAATTTCATTTATCCTGGCCTGAAGGTGATTCATCTGCATCCTGCGACGAACGGCATTTAACAGTTTTGATCTTTGTTAGCGCATCGGAGACGTCGAGCTTGGTATATCGACAGTGTGCATGCAATTGGATAAGGCGCTCAATGACAGAGGACAAGATCAGTATTTCTCCAACGTCGCGTTGAAGGTCAATACCAAGCTTGGGGGCATGAATCACCTGGTGAGTCTCGTATTATATGTGAGTTTGTTTGGATGTAGTGGTCTCATACTGGCGACCTTAGCTCGATGAACAAGCAATGAAATGGCTCACCAAGAAGAAGACGATGATGGTGGGGATCGATGTGACCCATCCTGGACCAGGTAGCAGGGAAGGGACCCCTTCAATCGCTGCTGTAGTGGCAAGCGTGGATGATTCGTTTGTTCAATTCCCCGCAAGCATGAGGATTCAACAGAGCAAGAAAGAGGTGATGATACATTTGCTTTCACTCGAGTGAAGCTGATATTCCTTCAGATGCTCGACGAGCTCAGGGATATGTTAGTTGAACGCTTGCTAGTGTACGAGAAAAATAACAAGGTTCTTCCTCAACGGATCTTTGTGTACCGAGATGGAGTATCGGAGGTATGCTTGCGACGTCGTGTCAGATATTGTTGTGCTGACACAATTTTTTGAACTTTCAGGGCCAATTCGACCAGGTCGTGCAGGAAGAGCTGGCGCAGATTTTGGAGGCATTTAAGAAGCTCGGAACAAAAGAACGGAAAGTAAAATACCGTCCTCAACTTTCGATCATCATTTGCGGGTAAGCTATTCACTGTGCAATCCCTGTTGCTGCCAATAGTAATAACGTTTACGCTGTAGAAAACGTCACCATGCACGGTATGTATAGCAGGAATCGGCATCGTAAATGGTGCACAGGCTTATCACCTACCCAGACTCTTCCCCGTCAACGGTCCGCAAGCAGACAGGAACGGCAATACTCGCCCTGGCACCGTCGTCGATAAAGGGATTACAGCCGTGTAAGCTTTGTCCCACCCGTGCTCACCCGGGGGGAATCTAACACCCCATGTCCCAGCTTCGACTTCGACTTCTACCTCCAAGCTCACGCAGGTCTCCAAGGACACGCGAAATCGACACACTACACCGTCGTTTACGACGAGAACCAGCTCACTGCGGATGAGATTCAGCAGGGCACACACAACGCTAGTCACCTGTACGCGCGTGCAACTAAGGCGGTCAGTTTGATTCCTGCTGCGTACTATGCGGATCTGGCGTGCGAGAGAGGACGGTGCTACCTGAATGACTTCTTGGTTGATGATAAGACCTCGACTGGCGGAAAGTCTGATAGGGATGAGGAGAATGCCCGTGTGTTCGACGCTGCGAAGAATGCGTGGGGTGAAGGGGTGAGTCATTTGTTACGGTTTAGGCATCGACGGCTTTGGTTTACTGATGATGCCTCGATTTTTGTCAGCTTCACCCCGACATGAGGGAAACTATGTTCTATATTTGATATTCTGATACTCATTAGATGAGATCTCTGTATGTTCGTTGATACGAACTTATTGCCTGCAACTAGGCCCATGTTGAATCGTGATTTTGTTGGGTTTGATGCTCACACTTCCATTGTATATTGGAGGTCCTTAACCCAAGAAATCAACTCATTATCGAGTCATCGGCATTCATTCATTACATTTCATATCTACATAAAGCTGACTATTGTAAGTGTGTTGGATATACCCATCGTTTGGCGTACTTGCCGAGTAACATACACGAGCCTGAGGCCTGAGGGTCGACGCACGTTGCCTGTACTTGCATCCAAGATATGTAAAGTTATTATTTTCAATAACGTAGTGCACATTAAACCCGTACAGTGTCCGACGGGAGTATTGAGTGAAGGTTGTCTACTTGAAGGAGTTTCTGGCCATAAAAATGACAACATGAAGTCCGAGGTACGATAGATAAAGGATGAGATATCAATTGTCTGTGGGATCGACATTATCAAGGTAGGAGTCAGCGTGGAAAGTCAAGCTTCACTCCGCATCTCTCGCACACATTATCTGAGTCAACGCTGTTGGGAGGACAGTAAATAATATCTCAAACAAGTAGCCAAAAGGTTTTGAAAGCTCACAAGAGACAGATCAAGCCGATTGGGAAGAATACCTGAAAAACAAGTTTGTTTGTTGTATAGACGTTGATGAACGTCGAGATAGTAATGCCGCGGCACAGGTTGGAAAGGCTTACAGCTGCAGTAATGATTCCACAAATGCCATATCTTCTTCTGGGCTCGTGAATGCCTTTCGCGCAACGGGCATAGACTGTTACAATGTTATCCACGATTCAATGCAAAGGAAAATGGACGTACGTTCAGCCCGATATTGCTCCCCCAATTGCGCAGCAGTCAAGTGCTCGGGTGCCGGGGAAACATAGTCAGCAGGTTCTGGATACGCTGGTGGTGCAGCAAGGTGTATAGCGGTTTTCTCGCCCATGACAGAGAGATTCAAGGATAGTAGAGGAGTCTGAGGGGTTGTGGAATCAGATGTAAAAGTTCTCACTCGAGGCTCGAGAGAACATTCAGTAATTATATAACTGCGGATTGAGCAGCTGTGTACATTTGAGGCGAAAAACCCGCGTCAGGTGCTCGACCGCACCAGGATATGGTGCGGTCTATGATCATTGCAGTGCCTCTGGAAAATCTGTTGTACACCCAGAAACCTTAATGGTCATGAAAAGGGGGATAGGCACTTGATTCTTGAAGTACCAGCGTACACGTAGTTGAGGCGAAGTGACTCGGAAGCTGTGAACACCAGTGCACACTGAGAACGACTTGTGTTTTCACTCCGCAGTCTTCCATTACTTCACATCGCATCGGGAACGGGTATTTTCGTTTGACCTTTGGTGCAGGGATGGTCAAGAGGCTATGTGACTATCGTCGACCTTTGAAGTTTGAATCATGAATTCAGGAAAAATTAAATAAATAACATGAAATGTTTCCTTTTGCGATCAACCAAGTATACTGTATTGGGCATCTGTATTCCTCTTATCTGCTCAATTAGATATCTGATATGTTGAAGTTGCGTTGAAGAATATTCAAGTTAATGAGGTTGCATTCACTTCATTAATGCTTGGTTTGATTCAAGTTGAACTTGAGGCGTATACCAGTTCCTATATATTATGACTAAGCGGAAAGTGAGTGGGTACACTTGGAGAGAGGTTTTGAGAGAAAACATATGACATGACCCTAGTGTTCGTACCCGAAACTGGAGGCTGGCCCATCGTGTGTATCAAATCGCGAAAGACCTGAGTTGGAAGTTAGCGGATTAAGTAGGACATAAGGTTGGGATGCACCCATCTCTACAATTTCAAGTTGTCCACGTGTATCTTGACTGGCACTGAGGCTGTGATTTTCGGACGACCATGTAAATAATAATTCGTGATAAATGATAGTTGTACTTCTGAGAACGTACGAATGCTCGGGATGAGGAGTGGAACTTAAGCGCCGCAATATGAGGGATGTACAGAGTGCGTGCATAGATTAGCCGAAGAAATAAAACCATGTCCGATCAGTGACTCAGCAAAAGAAATTCGACGGGGCGCCCTAGGGATTCACAGTTCATTTTTATGCTGTTAGCCTGTTATGTTCGGTATGCATCGGGATCGAGGGAGATTAACAATGTATCGGATTCCGATGACGACTGTGTAATTTGTTCCTGCAGTTGCTGAAACGTCCTGCTAACTTCTCCCCAATGTCGTGCATAGGTGCATGATTGGATGGGTAGAGGTACTACACACGCTAGCCATTGGTATCCTCTGCAGATTATCAGTGCGAATTTGGTGTGAATGATCATGAACAGACTTGTCTGTGCCAGCTTGAGTGATCATATGCCGCATAAGTACCGCAAGATAACACTAGATGTGTTTGAGATTTGGCTTATCGTGGAATGCAAATTTACAAATTTAGGGTCGCGCTCTGATTATGGAGACAGATAACTGAGTGTGTCCTTGCTACGATACAGTGACAGAAAGCTTATCAAGTGGGAGCGGTGCGGCAAGTTGCGGTTGAGAGGTACCTGGCACGACGAAAGAAGTGGGCGACCCTGGGCGACCTTGCGGCAACGTCGAGGCCTGAGGGTAGAAACCCTGGAACAAAGGCTCCTTCAATATTACCCGCTGCCTGGCTGAGTGGACGGGTCCCATATTTCAAATCTGTCGACCCGTAGCCATTTCGTTTATCTTCCCGCCAAGATTTGGGTAAGTGTTATAAATTGGGACTCGACTCAGTTGTAATCCAAATCTTTGCTTATCTGCCATGCTTCCCAACAGTTTCTCTGTGAGTAAGGGGCGTAGCAATAGAGCTTCTACTTTTACGTCCTCATACCAGAACAGTTTGAACTCTCCAGTTACGGAATCTAGTCTTTCATCGCTGCAGCGCCATTCAACACGAAGACGCTGCTCAACCAACGAATTTGGCGCCTTTGTACCTTCTAAAGCCCTGTTTACACCAGCAGACAATCCACCCATTTACCCGCCGCGTTCATCAAGGCCATTCACTGTCTCAAAATCTAATTCTTCACCCTCCTCACCAATCCTCAGATCCCAATTACAATACTCGTCTTCCGATATTCCATCCTTGGTCCCAGGAGCCCTCATGTCTACACAAATGCAGTTGAGCAGCGACAGCGAAGATGACACCGACGACATGTATGTTAAGTGGGGTGCGAACAATTCGCATTGCAGGGGCCACACTATAAGGTCGAAATCGACAACGAGCCTCCGGATGCGTATCTTTGGGAGCGTGTCCTCGTATGCCTCGTCTCGTGGCCGTGATAGGGTAAAGACGATCTGCACCACACCCGGCCAGTTATGTGCGGGCGAAACTGAGACGGAGGTTGACGAACCTGTAAGTATTCAGGGCTTCCATCTCTTTTATATATCGTATCTTCGGGTTTCTCCCTTCTGCCCTTCCTTTTCGTCATACATTCACCTTTACGTATACGCGCAACCACCCACTTCCCACTTCCACCAACACTAACGCCCTGCTCACCAGCCCCGACACCTCCCCACCTCTCGCATCATCCCTTCCTCCGGACCGCTTGTTCCCCCAGACACCCTTGAACAGCGCCTCACCCCTCTCCTCTTTGAATTTTCCCGCCTGCTCTCCATCGTCCCCGCCATCATTGGCACCCTCTATAACCTCTATCACTTCTACCAGCCCCCAACCCACATCAGCGCCCCCGAGCGCGTTGACTTTGCCATCTCTGCTCTTTGGGTAAGATTCCCCCTCCCTCTCACTCTCACTTAATAATATCAATATCAATACT
>QLOJ01000677.1:0-39148 GCA_003313625.1 Tricholoma saponaceum
ATCCTGTCCGAGTCATTGTCAATCCCCAGATTCTTGGTGCTCTTGCGGGACTTCTTTGGAGCTGGGGCCTTGGAGATTGATGAGACTGGAGGTGTCCAGTCGTCCTCGGTCACAACTCCAAGAGGATCATGTGCTGCCAGAGGGTCTGCCGCTACCTCATCAGCTGAGTCTCCAGAGTTGTTGTCAACTGCAGGAGCACGCTTTGAGCTAGGACGAGCTGGGAGGATGATTTTTAGCTCAGTATCTTGCCTCTTACGTTTCTCGACGCCTGCCTGACGCCTGCTCATGGAGGTTGAAGGATAACGGCAGCAATGGAGTTCCACTATGCAAATCATCATTTTGAAATTTTCACCTTTGATCTTTTTGATGCCACAGGCTAATAGGGATTGTCAAGGGGTCTTGGAATACATATGTCTTGTAGCAATACATGTAGAACTACGTGAGCTACTAGTATGAGCGAATTACTATTCGAACCTAATTCCGGTGAATTTTTCGAAAAAAAATCCGGCCGCGCCCTAAGTTCCGCAAGTGGCTGTAAGGTCCGCAGAATAAGATTTGGAGATAGAAATTCAAGTTAGCGCTATGGAAAGTCATCCATTGCGCGTCTTGAATTCTGGTGATCTCGTACCCTTTCCTAGCTACGCGAGAGGTTCGGCAGTAAGCGGCAGCATAATATGGTACGATTTTTGTTGAAATGTTCTCCGTGGATCAAAAACTTGACCTCCGCAATGTACGTGATTTTTCGGGAGGAGCCTATCGTTTTGAATTCATCTGGAATCCCTTTGTCAAGTTTCCACAGTACTTGCCGCTCATGCTACTAGTATAAGTGTTCCTGAACTATCTGCCATACTAACAAAAATGAGTTGGGACGATCCCTCAAGTTTGTCATCAACGCCTTGTACTATTCAAGGATACTTGTTTCTTTTGTCTCCCTGCCTAGAACAACGGCTACAATCGGCTATGCAAGACGACGTACTCTCAAGATGACAGTGACCTTGTTCTGTTTTTCTTCAAAACCTCGATCTTGGGTAAATAAAACTCTCTATAATCATTCACCTTCTTAATTATTTCAGCCTGCCCTACTTTCGCCTTTCGTTAAATTCAATTGTTCCTCTGTTGGCTCGCTGGAGTTGGACATTTAGATAGCATGCATCCAGAACTGCCTGCGATTTCCTTTCTTTGTTTTGCATTTCTAGTGGTATTTATACCAATTCGCCGCGTCCGCTGTAATGTGGTGAACCTGGCTATCGTTTCTTGGCTTGTTGGGTGCAATCTCGTTCATGGCATCAATGCACTCATCTGGGCAGGCAATGTTGACATTCGTATACCTGAGTGGTGTGATATCAGTTGAGTGATTTTTATTACACCACAATGTCTTGTTTCTGACCTACCCATTTGATATACAGTAACGAAGCTTCTGTTGGCTACTATAGTAGCGATGTCCGGAGCCTTAGTATGTATGCCATATCGCTTGGAACATCTGTCATCTACCAGGCCCATCCCATTGGACCCCAAAAGTCAACGGAATCGGTTGTTAATGGACTTCGTATTTTGTTATGGCATCCCTATAATCTACATGGGTACCCGTATGTCATCTCTTTGCGACATGTACGGGTCTCATTATTTTCTGACAGATTTTATCACCCAAGATCACCGGTTTGATCTTGTAAAGGACATTGACTGCTCCGCGTCGATACATCCATCGACGCCCGCATTAATACTCATGTGGTTACCTCCTCTAATCATTTGTAGCATACACAACTTCGGCAGGATGCCTTACGACCATTTCAGTCACATCGAATCTCGATCGCTCTTCACAGCATCGCTTTTCAGACACGATCTCCAGTTCTTCCCTACTTTTAACTGCCACCCTGGCTACCTTTCACCCGTCTGACACCGTGGGCTGTCCAAAATCGTTCACCCCATAGGCAGACCAAAAAACATATGATGATCCAAAACTTTTCTATACTTATCGGAGGACTGATGAATTCTACGACGCAACAACCAACAATCGTCCCCATGTTCCAATACCAGCCAAGTCAATTTGGCATTGAATTGCCATTTTTTCTTTGTGTTTTCTTGCGACCACCCAACCGTTGAATAGGCCTATACACCATGTGCTTAAAAACAGGCAAAATGAGGGTACTACAGTAGATGGTATATTATTAATAAAGGTATGAACAACCCGTTGTTTGAGCCCCTGGCCTGCTGATTGAATCAAAGCAGGTTAAGATTTCCGGGAGGCTTCCAGCTTCATCTTCATCCGTTAAGTGAGACATTCCAACGTTATCATCGAACGTTCAATAATTAACTGATGGGCTTCGAAGAATATCTTGATACTTTCGTGACGTGGTTCCGCGACCACCTGAAACATAAGGACGAATATCTGGTAAGTGTGCCCACTCAATCAGTAATGTTAATTGACGTACATGATAGCATGTTTGGGCCTTATCTAGGGCCTCCGCTGCCACCCTCAACTCTCGACTGTGGTTAAGTCTTTCTATCCAATATACTAGTCTCGCCTCTAAAAACATCTCCAGTTGAGTCTGGAGATGGTCGTCCGCGCACGTTCTTGACAGATGGGCAGCCCAGTATCGACAAGCGTAATCGAATGAATCTGTCTGGCGGTAGGGTATCCTTCTCGAGCGGTGACACAATACTGGTGCGATCAAGCTCGCGCAGCATACAGTCCAAGAGTCACAACGCAATTTCACGGCGCACCACTGCTGGTTCAACCAACAAGCTCGGCAGAGCTCGCTTCGAATCCGTCAATCAGTCCCTCAAGGATGGATGAATTGGTCTTAGTAGCTGTTTAACACCTGAAACAACCACGATTGACTGTAGTGCCAGCAGCCGTTCTTGTAGGTCTAGTTTGGATAGTCCTACCAGCCGGCCGAAATCATCGACAAGAATCGGTTCCCATAGATGTGCAAGCGTCCCAAGGATGTCTCTCCATTGGCATTCCATATCTTCACCACAAATTACGAGAAGTGGCTTCAGTGTCCTACCATAGAACCTGTTGAGTCCCAGGTTTTCTTCGTATTCTCTCCCCCGGTCAGCGATTTCCTCCGACTTAGGCTCGTTCCGAGGAGCCTAAACCGCTCGCCAACAAACGATGCGTAGACGAAAAGGCCGGCCTTCTTAACCAGCTTATCGAGTAGGCCCTGAGGAGGCCACGACATGGACAGCCGTTCCACGATGGTGGCATTCGTGCAGAGGACCTCGAGGAGATAACGTTCGATATCTCTATTGACCAAATCTCGATCAACGTCATGCAAACAAAATCGTGTGCGGGTTATCGGTGTTGCGGTGATAGTGACATGAGGCGAGGGACGAGTACTGATGAGAACTTTGAGGAAAGGGACATCGCGCAGATGCTGGGAAAAGGCTGACAGAATCTTCCTGGGGGGCAGCCTCCTTTACAAACTCATTCAACGCATCGATGACAAAAACTACTGGTTCATGGAGTGATCCAGCCTTTTTCAAGGGCTCTATAATCAGAATGCGGAATTGATCTACTGGCACCATCCGGATTACACCTGGGTTTTGGTCAACTGCCCGCACAAGCTCAGCCCGGAACGGAGCATCATGCATAGCAAGAATAATCGAAGAGCGTTATGAACACGTGTTGTACATCAGTGCGGCACCTGGAGCCTGAGTAGCGTGAACAATGGCGATAATCTTGCTCCTGTCCATTCCGATCAAATCTGTAAGGTCATCGCTATCGTGGTCTTACCACAGCCAGCTGCACCATCGAGCCAGCTGTACTGGCTCGTTTCGTCATCCTTCAAGCGAAGAATGTCTTCGAGGACCTCATTCCGTGTACCATCAGAGCACATCCTGCCATGCCCCCGCTGAGCGTATTTTGTGTCAGGAGAGAGAGAGAGACCGAAAATGTTGAAGAGGTTTCGTTCTGGCATCTCTGCTCTAGTAAGCGTACGTGCTTGGTGCATCGCTCGAGTGAGGCAATGTGGTAATTTCTGGGACGATGCATAGATTGAGCGACCAGGTCACTGGCACAGACGGAGGTTCGGACTTACAAGCAAGCCACTTTTCGGTTTTCTCAATGGTTCCATTAGACAAATCTTCAGTTGTGCTGACGGAATCCAGAACCTCCAAGCAGTATGCCAACTTGATTGGAGCAAAACTCTCTAATGCTTGAACCAAATCACCCGCGTTTCGCACGTCCGCACAAGACAACTGATCAGCCAAATACCGGCATGCGTATTGAAGAAAACCAGGAAGGTGTTCTTTTCTGTTGAGCTTAAAACGAATCAAGTAAGACATATTCCGCTTCAGACCATACATCATTATCTCAAGAACACCCAGAGCTATAACACGGTGCTGGAGAGTTGGTTCAAGATACATAATAGGCAGACACCTCTGCTGCGACGCGATGAAGTCATGGAATGACGGGTGCCAGTGAAGAATGCGAATGCTGCCTTCAAGGTGATCAGGGACCGAAAGGACAGATCGCGAGGGGAGAGAGGGTCTTGGAGAAGGGTAATCGTACCCATGAGCCTGGAGGTCGCCTAAAATCCCTTGTATGTGCTTCGGAGGCAGACGTAAGAGCTACCCAGGATCGCGAGGGGAGAGGGGGTCTGCAAGGAGAAGGGTAATCGTACCCATGATCGACCTACAATTGTAAATCGTTTGTCTGTCAGGGAACTGGGCAATTGCGTATTCGAGGATTTCTTCATAAAGGTCATCAATTCCGGTGTACTCGTTCATCGGGTGTCCTGCAATATTTTTCAACCGGAATTCGAGATCACCTCGCGCTTCAATGAATTCGCACAAGGTAGAAGCGAGGCTCACCCGGTTGGATCCTCATATAGACCGTACAGCCCTTCGAGCGCTGAGACTGAGGGACTCCTGATTGGGGTCGAGATTGGGATAAAGATTAGATGGTAAAACGAAATAACAATCCCTTACCTCTGCAGCGAGGGTTACGACATACCCTCTAGCCTACGGTCACGCCCAACGACAGGGACGTCCTATAATCTTCAAGTTGCTCTTGAATGACCGCAACATGTCTAGGGGTCCCGTCTGTCAGTCTATATCACCACTCAGCGCGCCTACATTCAATGAAATAACACAGCTTACCTGGGGCTCCCCAACGACGGAAATCGAACGGGAGGCACACGTAACCTATAGCGATAAAAGCTTCTGCAGAAGGAGCTACACCCATCGTGTTGACCACAGACAACTCAGGCGCCCTATGTAGCAGTCTTGTTGGCTAACCCCCAATTTTATAACGGGAATACCTACATGATCACGACGGGAAATGGCTCATCGAACGATCCCTTCGGAAAATACCGCCAGACATCGAGGTTCCAGCCTGGAGTTGCAGAAGGAACTTTGATTGTCGATTTTTCGATTGACATTAGACGACGATATAATGGATAGACGTGACTTCATGTCTTAAATAGATTTGAAATAGGTGCATTACGGGATATGTAAGCTCATGATCAAAAGCACAGAAATCCGGCATAGGGCTTGCGCACGCCAGATAAGATTACACTTCGTATGGGATTCCTGAAATGAGTTGACGCTACCAAGATCGTAATCCAGCAAGTTTCTTTTACACGAGTACTAGTGGAACAACATTGTTCATATTTTGGGGTAAATATTATACATGTACTAGAACTTGGGGAGGGAGGAGGAGGGGTGTAGTTCGAACTTGTTGGTAGTAATGCAGCGGGTATAAAAGATTGCAAATGTTACAATGTGATTGATAGGCGAGGACTGTTCGAAAGGGTACTTGTGCAGAGCGGAGAGTGTTATGAACAGAAGGATATCCCAGAAAATGGCATACAACAGCGAAGCGAAAACATACGAGCACAGACGAACCAATTATCCGGTTAAACCGGGAAAGTCACAGTAAGGGAGCCACACAGCCAATAGCACAGGGACAGCGTACGTAGATAGCAATTTTGAAGAAACAGGCGAGCTTGCATACAGAAAAGACATATGTTGAGAATCGAGTCGAGGTCGATGACAATAGTCGTGTTTTTAGTTCATAGAAGGAAGGTCCTACATTGAAATTCGGCGAAGGCCAGCTTCGAGCTAAGCAGAAAACTCAAGCAGTGAGCTCGATGCATTGTATAAAATGTAGGAGACTTACTTGAAGGAATAATCACAAAGATCGTCCCCTACCATTCCCGCCTTGGTCGTGGGGATAGTTTTGTCCTCTACCGATGTTCACCCGCGGATCGTACTGACCCTGGCCATATTGAGGGGGAACACCAACCGACGACATGCTCCCAGCGTCATAGCCCGAAACTTCACCATATCCCGGAAATTGATGCAGCTGCTGCTCAGGACTACGCCTAAGTGGTCCCATCATCGGCGAAGAGGCGGTCTGAAGGGGCGTCATACCATACAAACCCGACGTTGGTGAGAAACCACGAGGGGCGGGGACGGTGTGGGCTCGGGGTGGGTTGGTCCTCTGTCCCTGCTGAGCCATGCTCGGGTGGGAGTAGGCTCGAGCTCCCGGAGACAGAGACGATTGTCCAAATGATGGTTGTCTATAAGCGGCCTCGCCGAATCCCGCCCGGCCAAAGGCCGCTTGAGAAGAAGACGTGTCAACGCGGGGATAAGACTGGGAAGAAGCAGAAGAAGGAATCGATCCTCCACTAAATCCTGCTTGGGAGGTGAAAGCACCGCTATTAGCAGTAGGCTGGGGGTAGGGAGAGGTGTTTCTAGGAGCAGACCTGACCCGATGGGCACCAGACTGAGGTTCCTGCTGCATAGTGACGCTGCTGCTTCCCGAGGGTGGCACGGGAGAACCAGCCGAAGAAGAACCCTCGTCGTCTGAGAGCTCGTCGTCGTCGTCGTCATCATCTCCGTCGCCGGATCGGATTTTCTTGTTCCGCCGTTTACGTTCGCGTTTGTACCCTTCGCCATCAGTGATGTCGAGGATCCAATACTTTCCTTTACCAGGTTCTGTGATCGGTCGCTGGACGTTGCGGAAGACCTTGTTCAAGGATAAGTTGTGACGAATGGAACCCTGCATGACATGATCAGTCAAGAAATATCACAAATTAATTAGAGCAACTTACTTTCCAAGCCTTGTCATCGCGGTTCTCCCTGAACCAAACGAAACGTTCCTCCAGGGCTAGATAGATCTCTCGAAGCGTGAGCTTATGCTTAGGACTGCCATGTATCGCGAGTTTGATCAATACAGGCAAAGGTTGCGACGGCCTCTGTCCAGGAGGAGGATCTGGCAATGCCCAGAGATCGACACGTGTAAAAGGAGGAATATTTAATTGTTGTCGAAGATATTCCTCAGTATCAGGCGCCGACACGAAAGCACTTGGGTGAAGCCCGACTGGGGCGTTCGTAGAATCATACCCCGAAGAATGTGACGAAGAGTCAGGGCTAGAACGAGGCAAGTCGTAGCTGGCGTGTGGAGATCCAGACTGGAGTCCGGATTGATAGCCCTGTTCTGGAGAATAAGTTACCTGAGGGCGATAGTAACTGTCTGGGGCAGATCCGTGAGAAGGTTTCCACTGGCCCCGATCGCCGATGAATACGCCACTTGGGTGTGTTGGGTGATTGTACGTGCCACCGTAAGCACCGTGATCGCGATTGGAATAAGTGCCGGCGGGAGCATGGGCTGGGACGTTGCCATGATCGTACTCGTACTAAGAAACCAACGTATCAAGATCGAATCTGTAGATCGCATACATATATGATCACAAAAACTTACACTATGGATATCCGGCGAAAGAGCAATGTCGGTCCTTGTTGACCCAACCTGGTATTGTGCACGATTACCCCTCCTCGGAACAAAAGGAGTATCGTCTTGGGACTGAGGACTTGAGATCTCGTGACTTGAGTCTGACGCATATGCATAGGTTCCAGCACCAGACGGACTCGGAGAACCGGCCTCCGAATCGTCGGAGGGAGAGTGATTGTAAGACCGTGGAATTTTGGAAGAATTGATGTATAACGGCGACGGAAAGGAGGAAAATGGCAGGTATCCGTGCGGATGAGATGACCTGGACATTTCTACTGGAAATATTCGAAAAAAGAAACATGGACCCACAAAACCAAATTAAGCGAGGCATACAACACGTGGAGGAGGCGAGGGTGAAGGGTTCGATAAAGCAAAGAAGAAATAAGAAAAGGAAGTTAGATAGGCAATTATGGTACTTACAAAGGAAATACTAACCCAATTGTTGGTCACAAACAAAGTTTAATCACAGAAAGACGATGAGTAGTGAGAATCAAGTCGAATGAAGTCGAACAAAAAAGTGCAAGATAGAACGAAGAACTGGTTCGCTGAATAGGCAACAGACAGGGAGGTCCTTGTGGGGGACATTGCCTCTAGAATGACCCGCTTTTATCAACATTTGCTTGCGTGACGAAAGGATGTGAGGTCACCGCAGAAAATTCCCAAACATGGTTATTTTCATGGATTGGTGAAAGTGCTTCAAAACCAATCAAACTACGGGATTGGCTCCGACCTACTTTTTGCGTGAGAACTCTGGCACGTGAGGCTTTGTCTGTCCTTTGGCAGAGTCCCAAAATGGGATGCCAGGTGTAAAATTCCCAAACAAAGCAACTTTTCACTTTAAGCGCCGTACACCCCTACAAACTGTTTATCCACTGACGAAAAGAGTAATTTTAGTGATTGGGGCGGACCTATGTCTTTGGAAAAAATCCTTCTTTGGCTTAGCTCTCCTCTATAAGGAAATTATCCCAAGCGATATCAACCACGAGGCACGGGGCGCATCTTCAAGTGATCATCGGTTTCAGCGTCAAACTGCAGTCGGTCGATTTCAGACCAAGAGAAAGCTGATGGAAGTAGAGGTAACTTGTTGCCATTGGATTCCAGAATCAACGTCAAAAATAAAGGGTTGGACCCGCATGGGTCCTTCAAGGTGATTCAACTCAGCGACCACCCGCTTTAGCGGGGCCCGAATATGGAAAGCCTGGACTATGTATCGGAGATTGCCTTTCATTCCCGACCCCCGACCATGAGCATTATGATCTTGAAATGGCATTTCTCATCTCAGCCTACCGGCATTAGGGAAAAGTTGAAGAGGTACAGATGGCTTCCCCATTGGCATTAAATAATCCCAACTCTCCCTCGTTCCCGATCATGATGCCCCACAAACCAAACTTAAGTCACAATGCAAGGCACACTGAAATCTACAACTCCAATCGGGCGACCCTCCCCCCCTGCGTTTACACACTCCCCGAGAAAGAAATAATGTACATTGATTGAAACTCCCAGGACTTCCGAGAACTGATCCCTCGCCGGGCTACCACCCGGACTTGATGGCATTGGAGAATTTGGGACCATGAGTAAGTCAAAAGCCCCGAAGCGCCCATGCAATGATGCGGATCTTTCCAAAACCTTTGTCTGGGGCCTGGGCCTTAAGTGCTATTTGCGTCTTTAGGCGTTGCTATTGTCCCATGTTAAATAGGGAGACTCGGAGTGTCCGAGTCACCGCCATAATATGTTGTTTCTCTATTCTATACCTTCCTCCCCCCTCACTCCTAAGCAAGACGAGGAACCAAATTTCCCCCCAGCTCATACTCAAGTTCTATAACGAAAGCGGTGGGCTACTCGAAAAATTACGTGGCCGCCTTCGTTGCCCTCTTCTCTGCACGACCGTCGCAGCGCAGAATGCCTAAGTTTAGTAGACGGACGCATCCAAGTGAACATGACAAACCTGCGACGGGCGTGTACGGGGGGGTGGGGGGAAGAGGTAGCGGACGCGAGCAAAGCGGCTAGCATCAGCCACGAAGCTCGCCGATAATAGTAGTTCCGATGACGGCAAAGAAGCTCATGGCTTCTTAATTCCACTTTCCCTGCCCTTGGGAGTATTCCCAGTTCTAAAAAAAGAGAAAACGACGGATTTATCCAATTCTATCTTCTGCGGCTAGCCTATATATGGTTGCGCTCAGCACTATTTCAGTCGCTCGCGCATGCGATCTATGAGTTGCCGCTGAAGCAGTTCCTTTCGAAGACCACTATCGGACAGATTCGTTTCATCTTTACGTTTACGGCCCTGACCATATGGATGTGGTTTCAAGGTTCACGGGAAAGGCCTAGGGCATTTCGACGACGTGGCCGTGGGTTTTGCTAATTGGGAGTCATCGCTATAAATGGAGGAGCCTATACTACGTCAATGCGGCATGACGACGGGTCTATAACGGATAACAGCAGGGGTTAGCCGTTAGGTGTCCGTTTCTTCATCGTTTATTCACAATTTTGGTTTCGATATACATCTTTGTCCTTTCCAACTTGTTATTGCATCGTGACATCAGAGAACATATTGCAGTAAAAAATATACTAGTGCAAAATATGCAGAAGAAAGTACAAATTTGGAGAGTTGGACGTAAAATATCCATCGGAATCAAGAAGATTTTACTAATGCTACTATGAGTCGCAGTTTTTCTTAGATATGAGATGGATTGTCGCTACTTCATACCAGGCACCGCGTCCTTCAAATGCTCTTTCTTCAGGCATCGTGCAACTACGCCGCACGTCTTGCACTTCCGCTCCGTGGGCTCAAATGCATCTTCGTCGTACCCACTGCCCTCCATCTTCGGGTGTCTATCACCATGGTACGGTTTACGACCATCACCGTCAAGGTAACATGGCGCAGACAGGCAATAACTGACACCAAAATTGGACTTTGCGCAGCGACAAGTACCCGGTGGGCGATCAAAATACGGTATACCTAGAGTTTATAATTTAGAAAAACGATAAGATGACAAATGAATCGGAAACCCATGAAGTATGAGAGACATACCTTGCATCTCGGGGTGCGTGCAGTCCTTGCAAATGGTGAAATCACATTCCGCACATCGTTTGAATGGGTCTCCCGCGTCTCCCGAGTCCCCTTCTTCCTCCCAGTCTTCCTCTACAGGAGCACCACGGAATCGGCGGGAACACCCGTCACATTGTGAAACGGGAGTAGGGTTCCGTCTACGCTCTTCCCAAGCCAACTGTTCTATGGCATTAATGCTCCCCAACGGCGATCCAGGACCACTATATTTTTTCATCATCTTGTCTACTTTATGCATAATTGCCGGTTTGGTGCAGACACTGCGTTTGTGCACCTTCCAGTCAGCTTTTTGGCATACAGCGCTGGGAAATCAGTGTTACAAAAGAGATCAACGGCGTAATCAGAGGGGTCTATCACATACGAGCAGTAACTGCCCAGAAAATAGATCAGATTGAATTCTCATATCTCGGAATAGCTGGCGCTCACATTGTTTTCTGGCACTGTGAGCATCGTAGAGGTCGTTCGCATTCAATCTTGCAGACGCTGCAATGTCGCATGTAGTTACTTAGACTGGCGGCTGAGGAGGTAAGAAGTTCAAAGTTCGATGGTGCAAACACAACTACTTTCCAAACAGGTGAGTCACGCGGCCGTCGTTCAAGTTTATGCTTTTGTTTGGTTCCATCAATGATGTCGGGATGTCGGTACCCAGTCGAACTTTATTTTGCTGGAGTCGTTCCTGCCAAGGCCTGAGATCCCATCATGCGCGTCCTCCATTTTCTGGCAACCCCTCCCACATTTTCTGAACCTACCAATGCTTCTCTGGCCTGAATCAACCCCGCTCCACAAAGATGGTTCAATGTATTCCTTCCCTGGACTCGGAATTCTACCCCAGAGCTGCCCTTTAATCTCAACGTGTTACTGACATGCCGGCGTTTACGGATGATAAACCTTACTAAGTTACTATCTCCTCCTGGGTTAAGTTCTGTCACGTTCCCTTCTCGTCTCAGTAGTCGAGATAGCGAGTAAGCGTTGTGCCAGTTGAATCCATCGTGAGCTGTTAATGCAGCTTTAAATGTTTCGCCACCGCGTTTTGCTGCAACGACCAGGATTGGTTTGCACCACTGGAATCACCCAGTTATGCGAGCACACGCCGGCGGGACATGGGCACCAATGTTATAACCTTATCCTCCAAGCCACCGTAACCTCCGTCTTCATTATACTATACCTGGAGATTAAGTTATACTCCGCTAGACACTATCCGCCAACTGGGGTCTTCCCACTCAGAGGCCGTTGCGTTGTAAATGGAAGTAGCTCATCAGCAGCCCACCTCTCCGAGTCGGGCTGTAGCCCCACTTGCCTTCACTGATGGTCAACTTCAAATTTTTGGGGCTGAACATTGACCTACCTTTAGGAGCTAGTTAAGGTTGACGTGCGGAGCATGTCTCTTCTGGAATGGCATGCCGTAGTGAAATTATGATTATTTGCTCGCGAGATCATACGACGTTCAACTCGCAGTGGCTTTCATTCTGTGGGATTTCAATGAAGTCAATATGGTTGCAGTCAGTGGTGGACGAAAGGCTGGCAAGCATTTGGAACAAAAAACTTTTTTGACCACGCATGACGTCACACAGAATTGGTGTGAGACTAAAGTAGTTACAGGGCCGAGAAACCTTCG
Source organism: Tricholoma saponaceum (assembly GCA_003313625.1). Classification (NCBI taxonomy): domain Eukaryota; kingdom Fungi; phylum Basidiomycota; class Agaricomycetes; order Agaricales; family Tricholomataceae; genus Tricholoma; species Tricholoma saponaceum. Next base: position 12,424 of record QLOJ01000677.1, read on the forward strand.
TAGGTAAGGTAAGATGGGAGTATATGAGTACTGTAAGGGGTAATCCGAAAGCGATCCAAAGTAAGAAAGAAGTCAAGAAATTTATCTGTAAGGTGAAGGGAGTTTTAAGGCCTAAGGTAATCCAAATCACCCTCATTCACTCGAATCTCGACGACCTCGACCTCGTAGTCTGGCAGCGCCGAGTTAGCGGATGATGCGGATGTGGAGAAAAACCCTTTCGAGTTCGGGGGTGAGGTCGAGGCAACATCTGTGATTTGAGTAAAAGGGCAAAAGACATAGAAAAGGTAAAATCGGAAGCCGGTCAGTAACGGCAACCTTTTTGATAAGATGGGATGAGGATAACGAACATCTATCTTTAATGTACGGAGGCACGAAGAGATCCTGCAATTATTCGGGATTAAAAGAGTTTCGTAAAAGAGATGGAAAAAGACACTGACTTGATTCCACACGAAGCCCTGGCTCTTCTGAATTGTCAAGATAGGACGAAGAGTATATACTGGTGGGCGCTCTTTCTTGCGACGGTGCTTCTTGCTCTCAGGTTCAGGATCAGGATCAATCGCACGCTGTTTCCCTTTGACATCTCTTTGTGAGTCAGCCTTCTTGTCGGTGCCAGCGTCGATACCCTCTTCATCCATATCCATATCGATATCATGTATATCATCGACTTTGTTGCCCGTCATGCTATGATCCACCTCATCTGAATCACTCATGGGTTCTTGTCCAGTAGAGATCCGTGGATACTCGTCTTCGTCTTCGGAGCAGGAATCAGAACCACTATCGCTGTCTTCATCACCGTCGCATGGGATCTGCTCGTAGCATGCCCATGTGGGAGGAGATGCTGCTCGCCCCATCGTGCGACGACGAAAGAAGTAGGAGTTAGCTGTTGTGCTCATGACTGAGATATGACCGTGTATTGTTGCAAGTGGGCCAGTTGTGTGATGACGGATGGCAAGAAGGCTCGAGGCGAGGAGCAAGCGAAGCGAGGGTGTGAAGGTGTGATCACTGTGATGGCGTCGAGTCACATTTGTCGTGACTCAGATGTGGAACTTCTCAACTTGAACGCGTCGAGGGCTGTTGCTTTTCTTTACATCTACCCAATATTTCATGGCTGGTTCCAAGTTTGCATATGTTAAACGTTTTGAGCTTCCCGATCCACTACTCCCGGGGACGTTCATGGTCTTCCGGCTAGATGGCCACTCTTTCCATCGGTATGAGAATCATGTATCAGAACAATAATCTAGTCTTCATATCCGATAGGTTTTCAGAGAAACATAATTTTGTAAAGCCTAATGATTCCAGAGCACTCGAGCTGATGGATCATGCTGCTCGTGATGTCATGGAAGAATACCCAGATATAGTTCTGGGTTTTGGGGAATCAGACGAATTCAGGTTTGTGTTGATTTAAATATTACCGTTGATGGTCGCAACCCGCAACTTGAAGACTTTCTGACAAACAGACAGTTTTCTACTACGAAAATCTGCAGATCTGTATAATCGCCGCCAAGCAAAGATTATCTCCACTTTGACATCGTTGTTCACATCGTCTTACGTTTTCAATTGGTCAACGTATTTCTCCGATAGCCCTCTTCAATATCCCCCTTCATTTGATGGCCGAATAGTGCTGTATCCAAGTGAACGAGAAGTCCGTGATTACTTCTCTTGGAGGCAGGCAGACAGTTTGTGCTTGATCCTCCGAATCTATCGACTTGTTTCGCTGATACTCGTGTAAAAGCGCACATCAACAATTTGTACAACACCGTATTTTGGGCCCTTGTTATGCGTGAGGGACAGACCACAACCCAAGCCCACGCTACACTTCGGGTGGGCTAGTTTTTTCTCTCCGCCAGATCATCTATCATTACTCATTGAGGTTGTAGGGAACAGTGTCGAAGGAGAAGCACGAAATTCTCTTTTCGCGCTTTCAAACAAATTACAACGATGTTGAGGACAGATATCGGAAGGGAAGTGTGCTCTTTCGTGAAGCGGTTCGTTTATAATCCACCTGTGTTTTCACGCTTGCTGATGGGTTGTCGAAAGGCCTTGGAACCTGAACCCGAAGAGAATGCCACGATACCCGATGCAGTGACAATACCGCATGCGCCCGAACCTAGCAAGGGAAGGAAGGGGAAGAACGAGAGCAAACCAAAAACGAAAATATCCGTTCTCCACTGCGACATCATTAAAGACGAGTTCTGGGATGCTAGGCCGAGCATACTGGCTGGTTAGCTACTCCGTGGCTCTAGGGATCGGCTATTTGGATACACTATATACACTATGGCTTATAGTCAAATAGGCGAGATATTTCTATCGATCTACATGCCAGTCAAAGAGACCAAGGAACGACTGGTCGCCGGTTACTGGCATGGCAGAATATCATTACCGATACAAACGGCATAAAGCAGGATGCGATTGCGTGCGTCATACATTGTTGTATTCCAGAGGAGACAAAAATACCATTTATCAATCCTTAAACGGTAGCCAGCAGAGCATCTTCAAGTTCTTTCATTCGCTGTGCCTCTCTTTCCTTTTCCAACTCCTTCTCCCTGACCGCTTCAGTCTCACGTGTAAGCACATAGGTTGGTACTGTGTGAGGCGTGTAATCAAGATGGCGCTTGACATAAAAGCACATATACGCTGAAGAGTTTAGACAGGCTCCTAGGTTTGATGCAGAGACCCTTTTTGAAGTCAAGGTTAGATATGAAATGGGGAATGAAAAACAGCTCACTTGTCATCGTCAAAGCGATACCACTAATGAAGCTCGATCAAACTCTGAACCAACGAGTTGTAGGGACATACCTCATCCTGAAATCGTGCAAAGTTCGTATAGTGGCCGTTATTCATCTTCCCTTCATGGTTGATGACCGCGAAAAGATCGTAATCATACATAGCCTCAGGACCAGTGAATCTGAGGCACAAGGTTAACAACGAATTGAGAAAAGAAAGGCATGTTTGGCCTACATTGCGTTTGGACCAGTATTCTCCTTATCCATTTCTTTCATGGCGAAAGTCGTGTACGGCGCCATGTTGAGGGAAGCGGGAAAACGAATTGCAACGTCAATCTTGCGGGCCGAAGCCTTGTCAGTCGTCTTGTGCTCGAATCGCTGAAGATAACAGCAATGATTGAATGAACAGAAGTCGGAAACTTGATGTCTAGAAACCGTTACCTTAAATTGGAAACTCAAAACTGGGGGCAACTTTCGAATGGTGAGTCGTTTGTTGGCTTCCTGACAATAATCGAATGAAAGTGAAGCAAGATGAGAGAATGTAAGACCGAACATACATGAGGAGTCTTGCCGCACTTGACACAGCTGTATTCTTTGCCAAGCTTCTCGGATTGCGTGAATCTGAAATCAACTGTAGGTGGGAGACACGTGGGAGCATAGCAATCTAACGTACCTTCGAAGACAAGCCGCCAGGGTGTTTTCACCGGACGCGATCTTCCCGCCTTTCCCTTCCAGTTCAAGACTGATATCCAACATCGGGTCTGCAGTACTTGTAACTGTGCCACAACGTTCACATTTCACTTCACTTTGGAGTTGTCCAGCAAACGTGGAGTGAATAATGCAATTGCAGGAAACGTTTGTTGAACCACGACAAGTGGTGTGAATCTGGTTCAATGCTGAGATGAAGAATTCATGAGCATCTTGTTGTGCGTAGCCAGCCAATTCGGCGGAAGCACGCCACGTAGTAGCAAGGAAATTGATGGGACCGTAAGGAGTAGTATCGTCCGAGTAAATCTTTGTGGTAGGAAATTAGTAGCGGACTTGCTCTGCAAATATGATCATACCTCACTAAATAGTTTGTCCATTTCGCAACAGGTACAGTTCTCGACTTTACATAGCTTGAAGTTATGTTTATCTCCCAAGAAGTAATTCCGGAGGAGGGGATTGTGAATAAAGCATTGAAGGACGACGTTTAAGAAGCACGTCTGTCCAAGATTTAGAAGACCGCGTCGGCCTGAAAAATGAGTGAAACTGAGCAGTAAAGAATGAGGTAGGAAGGGTCTGACCTTGGCAAGGCATGGGCGACGCATCCTCGAGAGCAGCAATCTCCTTCTCGGTGGGGGCCCATGGCTGGTATGGCTCACGCGGTTTCTTTGAAACTACAAAAGATGAGCCAACGACATTATTATAGTGCGCTGTAGAGTTCACCCTGGAATTTCGTTAGTTTCTCTTCTGCTGCAACAACGGTAGAGACGTAAATCTCGTCAAGCTTGGCATCATAGATAAAATCGTTGCATTGACGGCAGAATACCGCGCCCGTCTTAATATCCGCACCTGTAACATATGCATATGAGCTAAAGACTCTCAAGCTAAGCGTGTCGACCAACAGAAACCATGTTCCTCCTCACGCAGATGCTCCACCACGTGACCACCAGACCAACACCCAGCGTATGAGCAATGTAAACACGCAAAGGGTCTTGCAAGCGTCAGGTTGCATATGCCGCATGAAGGGGATGATACCTGAGGTTACATACTTAGAAATGCCCTCTTTTTCTAAAACGAGGTAGAGCTCACCTTCCGTCGCTTAGCCGGGTTCTTCACACTCTGCGACCGGTTCACGTTCCATGTCAGCACAGTTTTATATCTTGCAATAGCATCTTCGTCTGTACTCCCTCCTGCCAGGATGGCTGTTATATGCGAGCACTGTCCTGTACTTTCGCCCATCACAACTTTTTTGCTGAAAACGGAGATTATTGGAAGGGGGACCGTTTATTTGGCCCGTCTGAGCGAATTCAGGGAGTAGCAGGGCTAGTATATCTCAGCAACTGAAACGTCCTTGAGAGCTGGTTCAATTATGCCTGTCTTCAGTTGTACCAGTGCTACGTGACGTCACGGATGTTGGCCCCCATCACGTGCCATGTCAACCTTTGTCACACTCTTTTTGGACGACCGTGAATGGCCAAGCGGCCATTGTCCTCACATAGCATCATGAATATACAAGGCCAGTGCTTACTGTCATAGTGGACCCCCAGGCCTACACACACCCCCCATGCCGTTCTACGACAGCAAGAAAGTCAATGTCAACTTCAATGATGTTGCGAATGATTTCATCGCCCGCGCAAGTAGGGACAAGGGGATGGTTAACACTGGTGATACCTTCAATAACGTTGCGAATATCCCCCATACCCACCACGAAGGTAGGGACGTGCCATCTCAAAATAAAGACGCCTCGATCGTTGGGGGCAAGAGTAACACTAACCCTGTGGACGTTCAAGACGTTCAGAGTGGGTATTCCGCCATATGATGTTGTGTCACTGATTGTCGATCATCCTACCCCCCTAGTCAACCAAGCGCATGACCTGCATGACCTAGCAGGTAAGCTTTCTGCCCTTCGTGCCGAGATTCAGGCGAAGCGTGGCCACCAAACTAATCAGCCGCAGACTTACTGCTGAACTAGCTGGAGCGCAGGCCAAATTCGACCAGCTCAGTTATGAGTGAGAAGTTATCTCTTATCATCTTCGTTGTCAGGCTCGCAGTTCTCTTCTCTTTACAGACGGGAAGATTTGCAATAGCTTGCTTACTGCCACCAGTGCTCGGGCTTCTTCGGCAAATATTCTAGGTTTCCTATAATGCATTGTTTTTGTTGTTACCTTGAAGCTTCTGTAACCTTCTTAATATGTATCATAAAAGGCACAGCTAGGATAAGATGGATGCAATACTTGTACATATCTGTGAACCGGTGTAAAGCTGAATATATCTGGCTCAGCGGGGAGGTGAATTCGAAAAAGAGACCGTACATACCCAATAAGTACTCCTTGGAACAATTTTGATATGGAGGAACTATACACCGTTAAAGACTGCGCTTTGGCTTGACGGACCTAAAGTATGACAATGACCTCACTGTATGATATCGATCATGCTCTTCTGTTTGCTTTAGTTTTATTACAGAACGTGTTTGCCTTGAGTCTTTCTCGTAGGTATTATCCCTGGCTGTTGTTATTGAATGGACTCAAACCCGGAGGGAGGTAGAAGCATCGCAGAGGTAAGGAGTCACTCTCTACTCGCCTCGACAGCTGTGAACCTGCTTTGATTAACTCAAACATCTTTCAGGACCAGCGCTTCGCCAGGAAGAATGGACAACAGAGAGCTGGCGAGTCAAATCGCAGCCACAGACCGTCTTCTAGCCGTACGGATATCGAAATGGGCTCAACGACAGCAGCGGGAGATCTACGTACGCGTGGCAGCGAAGTAAGACTGACACTTCTAATCGACCACTGCCCTAAAATAATTCTCCTCAGGACCCCAGCGCGCCAAATAAGAGTAGGGAATCCGCGGCCCCATTGCCAAAAAAGCACGAGCCATCACCCATCGACCCAGTAAGTGTCTTGCCATTCACATAGGATGACAATTCACGCCGTGTCAGCCCCAAGATTCCAAGGCACCTTACAGTTATCAACATCTCCCGGAGGTCAAGGGCGATTCCTGGGAAGAGGTCATGGATGCCGTGAACAAGTATGATAAAGAACTATGTGAAGGTTGGAACAAAGATATTGATTCCACACTTATCTTCGTGAGTGATAATTCAACTTTATACTTTCTTCTTTTCCGAACATCACGTATTTCAGGCCGGTCTATTCTCTGCAACAGTAACTGCATTCACCATAGAATCTCGCAAATGGCTTGCTGAAGAACCAGCTGATGCGACCGTCCGTTTACTAGCTCAACTATCGCAGCAATTTGGTGGTGCAAATGTCTCCGCTGTCGACTCTCCGCCATTCTCAGTCACCTCTGCAGCAATTCGTATCAATATCTTCTGGTTTCTCAGCCTGATCATTACACTGTCTGCTGCACTAATTGGCATTCTTTGCAAGCAGTGGATACGAGAGTATCAGCGTGACACTCCAATCTCGAACAAGGAGGCGTTTGAGCTCCGTCAGCTCCGGCACCAAAGCTGGGAATACTGGCGTGCACCAGACATCATATCATCCACATCTCTCCTTCTTCAGCTCGCTCTTCTTCTATTCTTTGCTGGGGTTATTGATCTTTTATGGTCTCGAGCTCAGGCGCATGTGGTCGCTGCTGTTATCACGGCGGCTGTGGGCCTATCAGTGCTCTTCATCTCAGTTACAATGGTACTTCCGTTTGCATACGACCTGTTCCGGATAGTTCTCCGTGATAAAGATGCTGTGGAATGGAACAACCTCATGCCCTGTGCATATCGATCACCTCTGTCTAGGGTTTTATTGACCCTCTCTCGCTCTTTGACATACCCCCATTGGATCCGGGAACATGTGTGGTTCATAAATGCAGATGACAAGTATAGGTCTACGTCCGATTGGTCATCTGTTGACCTGCACCTCCTCCGTCACTACAAGATCCATGGCTATCAATCTGGTGACTATTTACACCGAGGGATGAAGTGGGCTATAAGCACTCTGGGTGACAATGTAGTGATGATGAAACACCTTTTCCGTTGTATGGAAAGTGTGCCTTCAGTGGTCAACACGCTTGTTCCTCATGCACTTGGCTTTGACTCTTCAGACGCTACGCCTAGTGATGTATTGAGGCATCATGCTTATGCACAGTTCATTGAAGAGCGGGGGACAATCATTTCCCTGGCCCACTTCTACATTGAAGCTAAATTGCATTACGTTGCGGCTGGGACTCTTACGAGCCCCGATATTAGAACCATCCATGTCGTGATTCGTCAGATGTGTGAGAGTGACCTTGGTACTAACTTGCTGCCCCGAGGTTAGTATCTATTAATGCATCTGATGAAAATCACTGACGACTCCATCTTAGATTTATACCTGCTTTTGATATCCATATCCCGCTGGCAGATTACAAGGAATCCTTTGGCACTAGAGGATATCCTGCTCCACTGGTTTCCGTTTTTGGCGCTGACGTGGACGCATGATGACGAAACTATCCGAAGTGAAGGGACTCTGTGGGCCTCTGAAATCGCAAGTGCTATACCTGTTGAGATGCGCAAACTGATTGTGAATGGTTTGAGTCACATTATTTCTGGCGGATCTAAAAGAGATCGGGGGAAAGCGGAACTCGCCGAAGAAACACGCAGGAGGATAATCTCGTCTGAGCCATTCCGTGGCCTCTTCAATTGGGCAGGATTTCATTGGTCTAATGAATGGGGGGCAGCTCCTGTTAGCCCTGGGGGTAGGAGCTCACCAGCCTATAACTATGATCTCATGAAGGATCAGGCTCTCCGTGTCGCAAACCTTCCTGCAAATTATTTCGATGTAGATCGACAAATAATTGCAGCACAGGAGCTCAATCAACACTCCTCATCCTCACTGCATGCACGTTTATCATCAATGCCCCTCCATAATACCAGAGAGCGAATTAATCCTTTAGTTCCGCAATTAGAAGCGCGTCCTCCGGCAACGGGGTGAGTATGCCGACTATTTCCTGCAATTGTATGATTTAACGATACCTACAGGGCCGCAACGCAGATATTACCAACTAACCAGATAGCTAACGGTGGATTATCGATGGAAGCTATAACCTTGAAACCTCCAGTGCCTAGACGCCGCGACTCAGCGTCTGAAACATCTAGGGTTGTCACCGTCAACAAGCACGCTCCTGATCCTGCGATCACACAACTTCCGGACGATCCTGGGACTGCGAATAATCCGGACTATTCGGATGTTGCTCCGTGACACACCAGTTATACGTTGGTCTAAGGCGGCAGAAACGGTTATCTCATTCAGCATCGACTCTTATCCATTTGTTTCATTGGTTCATTGATATTCAACTTTCACTTTTTATTGCACCCACATATCACTTTTAGTTCTTTAGTCGCTGCCCTTTTGTTTTCCACTGCAGTGTTTTACTCTCACGAGAAACTTTCTGCTTGGCATAACTCCGACGGAACGCACCTTCAGATATTCTTGAGGTCGGGCTGCCCCATAACAATATGCCGCCGTGCATTTTCTCCGAAAATACACTTGCAAGTTGTAAGTCCACAATTAAGAGACGTACCAGCGCCCCCCGCCTGCATCAATCTTTTGAATTTACCCTTCGTCCGTGGGTGGAAGTTGGGATGCTGACAGGTACTTTCAAGTTGTTGGTTTTTCACTCTGGATTGACCGTACTTGAAGAACGAGGAATAGATACCCCAATGGGAGTCACATAGGTGGGATCCAGAGTAGACAACCACGACGAGTACTTAAGACTTGGTCCGAGCCAACAGATCAGGAAGCAATGCAACACCACTCGTTTTCTTCATCTTGGCTCTTGAGGATTAAATGGGCTAGCTCAGACATGCGAATGATTAAATGGAAATAATTTGCCGTACGTACTGATTATTGTAATTACAATTCAATCCTCGTTGATAAATTACAGAGAATGGAGAATATTGTACCATTCTGCATCTCGTAGAACATCAACGATCCTCGGTGTAGACTCAGCGTACATCGACTTCGACATCGTACCCTCCCTTCTGCATGTCATCCAACGTCGCCAGATCTCGCTGGTACGAGTGTCTGTCACCACAGAAATCGACTCGGATGGTTCGAAGAGTTGGCAAGCGCGAGACTACCATATCAGAAAACACCCCATTAGAGGTTCTACATTTTGGTAATGTTACTTCTTGGAGTTTGGGAAGTAGTTGTTCTCCATCATCCAAATTGGAAAGTAACCTAATTGTTTTATCAGTCACCAGGTTACATAGCCGAAGCTCAACAAGGGATTGCAATTCTGGTATACGAAGAGAGTCGACAAACCCATCACTGCCACTAGGTTCCAAAATGAGTTTACCCAATTGGCACTGGGATCGACATATGAGATCGCCAAGGGTTTGAGATAACCGCGTAGAGCGGGGATAGCTGATACCTAGTGAAACCAGGCTGGGTAGGAGGTTCTGGAATAATGAATCCAACTCCGTTTCCGTCGTGATACGCATAGAACGAAGGTGGGTAAGAACGAACGGAGACATCTGATGTGACATTATGGGTCCCAAGTCAAGATGTAAGGCGAGCTTCACAACACTCTGGCAATGTTGGAGGACGCTCAGCACCACATCAGAAGGAAGCCATCCATCTAATCTGATATGAGTGAGCTGAGCCCACGGCGCGTGGTCCGGTGGTTCATCCCGATAACGACTTACCCATTCGGGCCGGCAAATAGTTGGTGACGAATGAAGAGCGCGCCAGAGGTTATCTGCGCTTGCCTGGTCCCAGTTCCACATATCAATACGAGCGGCTTCTAGAGACGCCGCCGCTCCATGCGGCAGATCCAATAAAGGTTGTTGTACGGTAGCTGAAAAGCGAAATTCTATTGCTTTCCAGCGATGCAACCGTTTTACGAGAAGTGATAATACATCATTGGTTGCTTGAAACTCTGAGTCGGAGGGAAAGTCAGTCTGGAAGAGCCAGATAGAAAGAGAGTAATCTCCTGCATGACTCAGCCATAGCCGAATCAAAGGGATGTGCTTGATCCTGGGTGGGCTTATGCATATCGATTGCCACAAATCCCCCATTGAGAGTGTGATGCTCCTCCAATAGTAACAGACGTATCCAAGATGAAATGGGGTTGTTTGGGAAGCTGGTCGAACGCGCAGGGAAGGGGAAGGATGAGAATAATTTACGCTCTGCATGTAATGCCTGAAAATTTTAGACAAAAGTTCAACCGGGAGCCTGTTAATGGGAGGGATGCGGTCGACATGACTGGAATGAATAAGGCTTCCCTCGCATGAGCCATTGAGGGGGTGGACATTCAGATACTGATACAGACGATCGTCCCAGGAGGACCTTTGGGCGGAATGTGGCAAGCCAGACTCACTCTTCCGTAGCTGCGAGACGATTGACATCTATGTAATTCGTAGCCTCTTAGAAAAATCACTACTGAACAGTGGGAAAAATGCAGCGTACTTTGACTATCAGCAAAGTTGAGATCTCGTCAAGTAACGTTCAAGTTCTGCAAATGGCTGCTCTATATCAAGGGGTGGTATTACCAGCAAGATTCCAAGATATATCTTGAAGTACATATGATCCTTGGAGTCATAGTCACAGTGACGGTACGTAGCATCATCACAGTTCACTTACAAAAGTAGTTTCCGCCACGTGCGTTCAACTTCAACTGGCACTCATGAATGGTACGGTCTTCCGAGCCCGGGCTCAACGGGCGCCTCAGCAAGTAATAATAACGGGAGCGACGTATATTGCTAAAGGTTCCGACATCTATTCTTTAGCGACTTGTTCTTCCACGCCCGGGCCACACATTCAGTCTCACAATGCCATTCTTCGAAAACGCCGGGGCAGTAAGCGTTATTGGTGGTACCTTCTATGACGTGGCAAACAATCACATCGTTGCCCACACACTTCACAACGAAGACAACTCTCATGGTACCGTCCAAGATGCGTCGACCACTGGCCCGGGAGGCGGGGATAACATCAACTCCAGTGTGGACGTTCAGGGTAGGTATTCAGAATTCCGCTACTAGTCCACTCTGTTAGTGATTATCGATCGCCCTACTTGCCAGACGACGAAATGCAAGACATAGTGGCCGAACTTTTGGTGATTCGTTCCCAGATTCAGATTAAGCGTATCCTGCAAATCAATCAGCGCGACAGACTTGCTGCTGAATTAGCTGGAGCACGGGTCGAGCTCGCCACGCTCAGTGATGGGTAAGATAACCCTTTTCACCTTCATTGTCAGGCTGACGGTTTCTGCTCTTCTCCTATACAGACTGGAAGGATCGCGCTGACTAGCATCAGCACTTTTTTCTTCGGTAGATATCGTATACTGCTTTGTTTTTGTTGGATGACATCTTGAAGTTTCTGTAACAATCTTAATATGTATTATAGAATTAGGTGCTACAGTGCCTTGCATATATTCGTGGACCAAAGTACGGGTAAAGCATTTCGTAACGGATATGTGGAAAAAAGCACCTAACACATGAAATCCATGAACGAAGAGCGCTCGCCTTCATGTTGCTACGTGATCCCTTTTGCTCCAATCGCCAATTGCATATTGACTTGACAAATATGTGGCGTGTCGAGGCCGCGACTGAGCTTTGGATACTGCAATTCATGGTCCATCGACATCATGCACTTTGTACTCCTCGAGGTCGATCGTCAGAATGTCCAGGAATATGTCAAAGTCATCGTTAACATGATAACATTAACTGGAATTGACGACAAATTAGCAATCATCTTCGCAAATACTTTGGTTAAAATTTCTTTGCCCTGTCGATGTCCGACACATTGTTCGACTTGACTGTCTTAAGGTATTAGATGGCCATAATTTTACAGGCAAGGCGAACCGCATGGTTGACTGCTGTGACTGGTAAGGTCACATTGGACGCACCGAGCAGAGCACTGATGGTTGACAGACGAAATCGTAGCATCTTGGAAAACCCTCGAAATGGAGAAGGGATTGGCGACGCTAGCCCAATCCTTGATTGGCCAGATCATACTGTCACAACTTCAATACCAGTAATATCATGGATAGTTGGGAGAGAAGAGCCATTCTATGTGGAGTCTTGGATAAGGTGGATGCAGTGAGAGGTACAAGCTTTGCGCCAGATAAGGTGAGGGTATTTGAACAGATGAAAGCAAAATCATGATAAACTTGCGAAACTAGACGATAAGTGAGTTGTGAGCACATACAGGGAACTTATCATTATAAGTACCTTATTCAGTCTCGCCCGAACAGTGGCATGGCATGCTTTGAAGCAACTCCTCGCTCAGGCTATCCAGTTCCTCCTCGCCACTGGCAATAACGTCCACTTCATCGTTGATGTCCCAGAGGTCCCGGCTTAGTAGTATGAAAAAAATTCTGCCAGAATACCGATGATCTAAATAATGTAGACGGAGACCAGTCGAACATATCCGAAGTGTTACAAGTGTCAGACGTCCAACTCCAAGTTGCTTTTTGAAGTTTTCCCCACAAAACGCGTGCGGACTCATTAGATCACATGCTCCGAGTCAGGATACAACTTTACTAAATACTAATAAGCTCAAACCTGTTCAAACTCCGAGTCACTACTATCAACTGAAGGTTCAACGTTCAGGTTGTCAAGGTCGAGCCTGTCACCTGAGAGTTTATGGATCTCGTTTGACGTGCAAACGACCAAGACAGAAACCCTGGCACATTTAACAGGCTCATCACCATGATGTTCGCCATCGAGTCTATCAATTTGATCCCTTGTCTAAAATCCACGAAGTTTGACTATAGTCCTGCTCCTGCGGGGACCCCTGTGGCGCATAAATCATGTGTATTTTGCAGCGTTACCCCTGAAAATGGATTCAATGTCGTTTGGGAGGCATGTATATTTCAGATATGTTGTATACTGATGTCAAAAACTCATAGTTTACTTGGATTTCGTTAGGATGAAACGTTCATGGCATTCGATGACTACAAGCCTGCAGCACGACACCATATATTAGTCATTCCCAGGTCGCATATCCGTATGTATCCAACACCTAAGAATGCCGGAAGGTATTAATCTTATTACTAGCAAATGTCCGAGAGCTAGACAGGTCTGCTGTCGGGCTCAGTGAGTAGATTACTCCGAAAACGTCAACCAATGAAGCTTATGCTGCCCAGTACAATCGATGGAAAAGATTGGTCACAAATTACTCGACGACCGGGCTGTGCCGAGGCCGATGCGCAGGTGCTGTTTTATCCCTTGTCTATTCACAACTGCAGAAATTAATCTTGCACAGAATGGGCTTTCATATATCCCCTTTCAATTCATTAGACCATCTTCATTTACATGTACATGGCCTCCCGTACCGACTGATGAGGCAACCGAAATACCTGATTACGGCTGGCGAAAGCCCTAGGCAGAAAGGGTTAAGCTGGTTTGCCGAGGTCGGCCAGACGATTCGTATCCTTGAGAACGGAGGACGCGTTAGAATTCTTCCCTGCTAGTCTTAGCGTTCAGCCCGGTGAGCTGTTATGCTTCATGCATCTGCATTTTGAAATCTGATCACAATTTATTAACTAGCGTGCTTCTATTGTGATATTTATATGGCAAACCACGCGTTGTGGCGCGTCAGGCAAACAAAGACACCGCCCATCCTAAGTTGATAACTCTGATCTGATACTGCTTCCCAGCGATTTTCTTCTCTCATGGCGCCTTACTAGGCTGGAACCCGCAATTATCTAATGCCCCTCCTACCCATTGCTTTAGTAACTGCGTAACAATAAGCGCTATGAAAGATCCGTTTCTTAGAATGACACATCGTTCAAAGCGCGTGTTTATGGTAATCATGGTGGGTCAAGGCACTGTTGGCCGGATTCCAGCGCATTCAACACTCGGGGTCAGAATACAGCATGGTTATTACTGTCAGGCTTCCAGTTAGCTCCTTCGGCCCGACCACTGGCTTTACTCGCTACGTTACTTTGACTCATCTTTTCCGATTGATAGGACCTCCGAGTCCTACGAAGTTCTCCTGAATGTATCACCTCGTCCATTCCTGGAGTTGCCGTAGTATATCCATCAACTTTAATGATTCAAAGCTCTACGTTCTCTTACCTATACTCCAAGCATAGTCTACCAGGTTAGATTGTTCAATTTCTTTCAAGTAAAACGCTTCTAATATGTTACGATCAACGGTGGTAGACATCGCTGCGGTGGGTTGAAGTACCTCATTCTGCCCCATCAAGCTCAAAACGCGCATAATGACCGTAGTAGACGGAAGTAAGTTATTCTCAGCATCCTTCTTTGATCCAATCACCAGTTTACTCTTTCAATAACCTTCTATTTTGAAAGAAGGCTTATAATTATAGCATCAGGAGAAGGAATCTTGTTCATAGGAACCGAGAGGGCTCCGGTTTTAGTGACGGAACCCGCATTGCTTCAAGCCGATTCTTCGCAGGACTGACCTTACCAACAATTATGACGACAGCACAGCACACATTCTTTGATCTCTATTTTTTGCCGTTCCCGTTGGGCCTGCTTCACCGGCATAATCGTGCTAGGAAACCTTCTGCTTTTCCATCATGGAGGGGAACAATTACACCTTCTGCGTTGTCGTTCCTCGCTTCCGCTTACCCCCAGTCAGTAGTCCGTTTCAGCTTCATTCAAATTCCTCGATGTGGAACTGAGTGTAGCCAGGTGTCATGTGTGCTCGCGTGTTTCGAGCCCGAGATTATCCTGGGATGAATTTTAATCCAGGACATAGATTACGGTATCCGATTTTTTCCGGTAGGAACTACAGGGCGTACGGAAGTTGACTTTGTTAAAAACGATAATTGACAGCGTATGTTAAGCCCGTTTCGTTTTCACCTGCAGATGATCTGATCCCTCAAGTATAAAAGGCTCTCGTGTGCTTCTCAAACATTCATTGGTCAAAATGATCAGTCTGACATCCCGTGTGTGCACTCTCCTTCTCGCCGGACTCGCTACCGCCGCTCCTGCAGCCCCGTACTCCACATCTGCAGCGCCATCCGCGAACGCGACGGAACCAGCTCCTCCTCCACCCGCTTCCACAGTTCCTACAATCAGCCTCAATCCAAATGGACTGGTTACAAACCCCCAGCCAATTCGTGGAAATCTCGGTGGGTCCGTCCTAGGTCCGAATAACGAACAAATTGTGGCACAGAACTTGGACTTCATCGCTCCCCCTACCACGGACCATGGAAGCGTGTAGGTCATTTCCCTTGAATTTTAAGCGTGTTGCTTACTATCAAACGCAGGGATAATGCCAAGTGGCCGTTCAGTCTTAGTCACAACCGTCTTCAGGGCGGGGGCTGGGCTCGCCAACAAAACAGTAGCCAATTATTTTTATTGTGTTTGCATGAGTTACTACTCATCAATGTCTCCGAAAGCTGGTGTAATGCCAATTGCCACAGGTGCGCTACCGCAATTATCTTGATTAAGTGCTTCTACTGACATATATCTCGCGAAACAAAAGCCATGGCGGGAGTCAACATGCGGTTGGAACCTGGCGCCATTAGGTATGTGATATTCCCTGCTCTTGTTCTACTTTCATTCCGTTAAAACTTATGTAGGGAGCTTCATTGGCACAAGACATCGGAAGTATGTATTAGATCATTGACCTCAATGCTCAAGTTCCGAACGCCACTAAAAATCCTTCGTAGTGGGCTTATGTTATAAAAGTGAGTATGTAGCATCAGGCCACGTTTCTAATCTGCTGACGACACTGAAGGGGTTCACCCAAGTCACCTCCGTGGATGCCCAAGGTCGCAACTTCGTGCAGACAGTGGTATGCCGATTCTCCTGCCTACTTATATCTTCAACAACTTAGTGATGTTATTGCTTCCAGGGCCCTGGAGACTTATGGTTCTTTCCTCCCGGCATTCCGCATTCGCTGCAAGCGACCGGTGATGATCCTGGAGGTTCAGAGTTCCTTTTGGTGAATATTCTCACACATAAATTATGTATGTACTAAGCAATATTGAAGGTCTTCAATGACGGTGCATTCAGCGAAGATGAGACTTTTTTGGTAGCCTCTTTTATGTCTTTGAACTTTCAAAAAGCTGATAAATAAATTGACAGTTGACGGATTGGATGGCACACGTCCCCGCAGAAGGTAAGGGAGGCTACCAATGCTGTTCCTCACTATCTTACGGTAACCTTCGATTCGAGTCCTCGCTCTGAACTTCCAAACGTTTGCCCTCATTTTTACGGTTAACTGCATAAATCTTGATCTTCTGTGTACAGCGACATCTCTGCATTTGCCAACATTCCCGCTGAGGAGTTGTACATCTTCCCTGCCGGTATAGTCATCGTTTTCGAACCTTAACATAGTTATAAGACTTCTTTTTCACCAGCACTCCCCCAGCCTGACAGCAATGTACCACAGAGTCCCGAAGGCACCGTTCCCAACCCATTCGCGTTTTCACTATCCAAGGTTAAGCCGACCAAGTTGCCCGGAGGCTCGGTAAAAGTCGTCGACTCTACGACGTTCACGATTTCCACAACGATCGCCGCTGCAGGTTCGTTGTCTTCGGATGTAGTTAAATAACTAAGTATATTGATTATCCCCGCAGAGGTGATCGTCGAGCCTGGCGCAATGAGGTAAGTTTCCCAATCTGTTTCCATCCGGACGGTTACTCATGTACCAACCGCCAGGGAGCTTCATGTAAGAGAACCAGCCTTACTCCAAGTTTTCTCTCACTGTTCCGAACTATCTTAGTGGCATCCAACTGAGGACGAGTGGAGTTTCTTTCTGTTGGTCATACCATTCCAGTGTGTGGCATTGACTAACATGTACATCTGTAGCGAAGGCCAAGCCCGAGTGACGATTTTCGCATCGCAAGGTAACGCCAGAACGTTTGATTATCAGGTACGCCCATGGCTAGCGCAACACCTCTAAATAACTTGTTTTGATTATGCCTCTTCGTAACCAGGCTGGAGATGTCGGCTATGTTCCTTCCCCCTTTGGTGAGTCGTCTTCAAAATTGATTAGTGGGTATACTGAAGGGCAATTATTCAGGCCATTATGTTCAGAACATCGGTAACACAACCCTGAAGTACTTGGAGATTTTCAATTCGGGTCAGTAAAGTTATTCCTCTTCCAGTGCCTTCCGAGTTCTGACCTATGTTTATAGCAAAGTTCGAAGATATCAGCTTGAACCAGGTTCGTATCTAATGATTCCCTCTTCTGTTCGATATACTGATCGAGGTGCAGTGGCTGGCTCTCACCCCTCCCTCATTGGTCAAAGCGCACCTTGGCTTCTCTGATGAGACCATCGCCCTTCTTACGAAGACCAAAACTACTGTGATTTGACTCGCCTACTAAGATTTAGGAGGCGAAGAATGATTAATTTAGGGATTTTAACCATATATTAGTTTATTGACTTGTTTGTACATAGAATCTTGTATCGAATTTCATTTACCAATGATTGAGTTCAAGGCTCCGTTAATGCACTCATCGGACCCTCGCAAACTGGAACTAAAAGTCTGTCTGTATCGATCTGTAGATCTGGCCGTTGCTGAGAACCTGACCTAGCTGTAGATTCTCCGCTGGTGGAAAATAGCCGAAATAGCACATCCCACCATGTTTTCGAGCGAACCTCAGTAGCGGCGGAAGAGGTTCTAAGCGGGGTCCTTGGTTTCCCAGTCCTATCTCTCTTGTCGAGTCTTCTGATTTGATGCCTTTTGTTGAGACTTTCTGAGTCTTGTGGATCACGATTGAAAGGTTTGACGGCGGGCCTAGGATGTGCAACTGGTCGTTGAGTATCTGGTGACAGTGTAGGTGTAGTGTTCTCATGATGACCACTAGTGGTAGGCCACAACGTCCGCGGCGTACATGCAATGGCACTTCGTGGAGACAAACTGGTGGCAGTCCGCAACGACTGTGGTTGGATTGGTAGGGACTTTGGTTCGACCGTGGCATTCCCATTGGAACGAGACAACTCTGATATTTCCACGGGTGAGAAATGAGGGGAGAGAGCAGATAGTTCTGCGATGAGCTGAGAGTCAGGAACTTTCACTTGGAGGAAGGGCGAGACCGGTATGTGCTTGGTACCGAGGAGTGTATCACTGAGTCCATCTACTTTTCCATCGTCGTTAGATGGCCGGCAGATGGTATGTGCCGTGTCGTCGCTGGGTGGGTGTGGCTCGTATATGACAATGTCATTGACGAGGACGTCTCGGCCACATCTCGAATCATAGGGAAGCTGCGACTCCGTCATCAGGCCAAGGCATGCTTCCCGGTATTCTGATCGTGTTGGACCTGAGATGGTATCCCCATCATGTAATTGTTCCGAGTCGATCACGGGAGGAAGCCAGTCTATACTTGACAACAATGATGGAAGAGACGGGAGACGGTGCAAAGGGACGAGGCAAGGAGACAAAGATCCATACGACTCGTGGCCATCTATGAAGGAATCCTCTTCGACTTCTTGATCTGATGGTATGGTGCCAGACGACATATCGTGCGTGATTTCAGAGCGTATTGAAACCATGGATGGTACTGGTGATTCAGCACCAGGGTGGGATATCATATGCAGCATTGTCAGGGAGCTGTCAACATTATCGGTGATACTCTCGACAGTACTCTTCTCGTTGTCCAGCGATTCTGGGAAAACCCTTCGGTCGAAATTGTTCCTTTCTATGAACAGGTCTCGCAGTGTCCATTCTGGCTGCATCTCCATCGACGGACAGTTTAATGCGGCCGCACCTGCGACATCGTCAAGCGACCCCTTCAGCGGAGCGAAGTCGATATCATCGTCGTTCACCGAGGGTGATACACTCCTCTCGTATTCGGCATCCTCACCAACAGCCGGATCTATGTGAAGAACGCTGAAATGAATGCCGGCCGTCGAGAAGAGTTTCGAACCACTTACCAGATTTACATTCTTCTGACGAAGATGGCGCTTCAGACGAAGCGACCGACGCGAGTGAGATCCGGTCGGCATCACTCCCATCACGGAGACCAAGTTCACTGGGAGGAAGAGACGCTGCATCAGCGGTGGGCACTACTCCATCGTTGACCTTTAATATGCCCGACGTATTGAGTAATGTTTGGTCTTCAGAACCTTCCACCGATAATTGCGAATTTATAGCCGAATCTTGCAAGCCATCCTGCACAATGAAGATCTCCGTATACATGATCGGGATATCTGGCGCATCGAAACTCTGTCCAGATTGGCTAGGCGGTGTTGAGGTATCTAGGTCCTGCGAAGATGCTATATCTGGACGAATCTCAGGCACCGAGGACGAGACAAGGGATAATCCGTCGAAGGGACTATCGCCAGGGCTACCAGGGCTCGATATGGTTTGGGAATGACGGCGGCCCCAGGCGTGTGATGGCACGTTTTGTTCACTGTCCGTGATGTCGCGTTGCGGAGAAGACTCGTCGCCGCCTAATTTTCAGGGTCACCAGTGTATCGTACACAAAAGGACATGAACTCACCAAGATCAGCGGACAAGGGTCTGGACGAGCTAGGCGGGCCGACATCTTCTTCAACGAGTTCCTCTGTGTCCTGAGGATCGACAGCCGAAAAAGAGTGCGTCACAGAAGCTCCATCTACGTGACTGTCATTCGGTTCATTTGCCCATTCCGAACAGGAACCTCCTACAAACGAAACGACGGCCACATCGGTGCTGCCTGGTGGGGTGTCTTCCAAAAAGCTTACTCTGTTCAGAACCGATGGCGTATGGGGAGATCCTAGCCATAGGAGATCAGTTGCTAGATCAAGATCCTCAGGCGTTTGCATATCTGGAATTTCGGAACCAGAGATCTGGGGATCCAACTGTGAATCTCCCCCAGACGAATGGTGCCATGAAGGATCGACGGTGCCTGGCGAATCACAGGCTTGGACATCTAGCAAACTATCTAGATAAACTGGTCCCGCACGCGGAGGCGGGGGCGGAGGAGGAGATGGAGGCGGTGGAGGCGGTGGTGGTGTCGGAGAAGGAGGAGTCATTATTGGCAAGGTTCCCAATGGTGGTATCTCAAATTCGAACATGTCTTGTTTGACAAGACTGATAACGTCTTCCGTCGAAGAGTTTTCGGGTACGGCGGAGATGTCGCAGAGAGAGCTGATCTGAGGGGATAGTTGAGGAAATGCGTCCACAATCGAACCGCGCCGCGCACGATTTCTAGGTGAATCGCTGCCTTGTAAGTATATGTATGACCTTATAATGTCGGGTTTATTCTTAATCAGCCTATTTGAGGAGCATCAGCGATAGGCAACAGCTTAAACGAAAATCTCACATGCTGAAATCGTCTTCTGACATATTCATGAACAGCTTGCCTGAAATCTTGAATTCTCGAATCACCTTAGCCGCCTCCCCACCAATGGCGCCAGGAATAAGAGCGTGGACTTGCTCAGATAGTTCTACATCGTCCAATAACGATATCTATGCCACATAGGTTAGTGTGGCGTAAAGTATACACAGTGGCAATCTTACTCTGGCTGTTCGACGAGCAGTATCAGTATAAAAGGTAAACATTCTAGATGCTGGTAGTTGAGCGCTTTCATCTGTTCCGCCGCGGTCAACAATGTGAAGGTCAAAACGTCCTGGCAATGTGTGCAGGGACATGAATTAGGATAACTCCGAGACCAGAATGAGAAGAAAGTGGTCAAAAGCCAAAGCAGTAACTAGGAGTAAAAGCTGTGTGTGTATAATTCTAGAAAAGGCAATCTTGAGAGGCATGAGGGCGCCTCTTTACGTGCAACGTGGACTGAAGACACAAGAAGCAGACCCATGATGCATGGAAGCGTCTAGTAGTGAGGCGCAGATGAAGGTTCCAAACGAGGCAGTTGCCAATTCGAGCGACAGTCCAGTGCACATAGATTATTGATACATCTTGACAAACACCTGAGCGTACATGTCGCGTTTGGGGAAGAACCAAAATACTGCCAGCGTAAAATCGTTCGAATCTACGAACGCTCAGGCCCTCAAGCTCATCGTCGTCGTCGCCGTCGAACAACTTGAACGAACTTCGCGCGTGACCGTGATGCAAGTCGACATTAGGTAACCCATGCACCTGCCCTAAATCACCTACATGAAAATTGAAAAAAGTTCTTCGTTTAACTTTTACCGCAACGACCGCAACACTTCAACTTCTCGTAACTCATTACCGGTATCATCGAGTCTTACCAGCATCACTTCGTCGTTAATATTGTAACGATGTCAAAGCCATGCGTACAAGCTGGCGCTTGAAGTGAGTGTTTGGGCCATCTTACTTCATTCTCATCCTTCCGATGTGATGAAATCTTTTATTTTTCTTCTAGCGTTGACGATCATACCTAGACGTCTTCGCAGTGTGATGTTTTTGTCATAGTTACACTGATCGGTCTTGCCTTCTCTATCCTTCAAACGATGACGTTTCTCACCTGACGCCGTCCTATAGGTCTTAACGCACCAGTCCGCCCTGCTAAACTCGCCATGGTGGATGTGACATAAGATTTTTACCAAGGGCTCTATGGTAAGCATCGACGATTTTTTCTTGACATACTTTCCCTTCGAAAGATGAGTCAACCATTCAAACTAGAGTATCTGAGCGCCTTAAGGGCCCAATGCTTTTACTTTTTATCTGTCAATCCACTGATTCGAACTTGACGGCTCTTACGATGCGGAACATAATCTCATCACGCTCTTTGTTTCAGGCAACTCAACCTCATTCCTCGTGCATTGTTCCCCATGGTTGCTCATAAAAGGTGAGCATGCTCTCATCAACCATACTTTATGGATGATACAATGGAGTTACCGCCTGATTCGGTGTTCATAATACCGACGTTGACGACGAAACATGGCTGTTTTTTATTCTTCTGATCCTAGCATTCCGTTTTACTTCCTGTCAACCTTACTAATGTCTATCCTTCCAATAGATATGCCGTTTGTGCTGCTCTACCTGAATAAGAGGCTTCTTCAGGTGGTGGATTCGAGTTGTGAGTATGATTGTTCGCATTCTCCTTTTTATGATGTTTTATCACGACGGTCTTCGTATCCTTGATGCCGAAAAGGCCCGCCACAGCTCAAAAAATCGGGCAACCCCTCTGATCTTCACTTTTCGTTATGCCTTGATATCGAATGTTATGCTGATCTTCATGCATGCAGGTTTTCTCCCTTGACGAAGTACAAACAATTTGTCCCGCCGTGCTCTGAATAAGGGTGAGTGATCATCGACATTGTTTCCTCTCCATCTAGCATGGATATCACGATGAAACATTCAAATAAAATAATCAACTAGAAGCTGTTTCTGAGCCTCGACCGTGATTGTAGTACTTGCTAACTGATTCCATTTTCGTCTTCTTCCTATGGTGGAATCGTATATTAATCGTGGTTTCGTTTAGTCGGGCCGTACATCTACGATATCGCATGTTTTATCGTACAGATATTTATGTCTTAAAAATATACATGTTACTACCTAGTATGGGGGTTATAATACAATCCTTTGTTTTTGAGAAGAATTTTGGGACAAAGGGCCTCACCACTCGTCTTCCCGCCCAATTAATCGTCCCCAGCCTTTCCTTATCTTCAGCTCGCGTACAGGTCCAGCGATTACATCTCTAACGATCACCGCCGTAACATCTAGGCGGTGGAACAACTGTCCTAGACCACTGGTGAAATGAATCTGTTCTAGGGTGCGGCAGCCATTGCCGAGATCAGATGCAGCATCTTGGAGTGACGATGGTGCATATGTGCCTGGGGGATTGTGATATCTCCTAATTGCAGTCCCATATTGTGACCAGTTCACAGAGGAGCGAAAGAACGCAAGATTACATGCTGCTCCTGAAACTGTTAATGTATGAAGCCGATGAAAACGTTGAAGGGAGGAAGTGAGTTTGTGCTATATTGTGGATTCAAGATGTGCCAGTGGAAGATGGAAATATGTGATCCGACGTACGATGTTTCCTTTACTATGCCCAAAGAGCTCTAGCTCTTCGAGATTGGGAGCTGCTTTGGCCAGAGTAGCCACATAACTTGCATCGAAATATCGCATTATTTCCCGTTTGCTAGTGTCTGACCCACTCCCATCATCATGATATGCATTCCCTTCTAGGGTTTCGTTGGATATGTTCAAGGAAGACATAAGTTGTACACCAAGGCTCCGGAGTTGGGCCATAGTACCTGTAGGCGTGATAACTCGGAGCAGATAGAGTGCTTGGGCATCCATGGTGTCAACGAGCGTCAGATTGATGAGCTGGGAATGCACATGGGGAAGGAGCGCTTTTGCGATAAAAAATCCGCACTATTAAAATAATGAATGGGTTTGCATGGTATTCACTAAACTGGTCTTCTTACTTTGAGAGTCTGGAGGTTTGGAAACCAGCTTGATGACATCCCCGAAAACCCACCATCACCTGCAATACAATCGCCTAGCTCTATTCGTTCTAGCTTACTGTGATTCTTCCAGAATTCGGAGACGAAGACGTCGTTTGTGCCATTCACTAATATGAGCGTGCGCAAGTTGGAAAACTGAGCAGAAATAAAAAGATCGAAACGAGCTGGCATGCGAAGCTCTAACACCTCGATCGACGATTTTGAATCGGTATTAACTTGGCCTAATGTTCACAGGTCGTTGAATATTCACGGCAGGTGGAAATGCCACTCACTAAGAAATCCAGTCATAATCTCTGTATTTTTCTGGCCAGTACTTTCAATAACGCGGAGAGACTTCAAAGCCTAAACATTACAAATATAACTGAGTCATATACATCAACCCACTCGAGATACGACATACTCACCTTGAATTCAAAGATTCCGGAATCGGCTATCCATCTGTGGTCGTGATACTCAGTGAGCCCGGTCAAATGAACATGAGCGATCAGAGGACAGTTCTTGGCGAGTGCGTCCCAGAACGAAGGACCAAGCTCCCCAAATCCATGCAAGGCCTGTCGAGCACATGTGCATACCCGTTACCGCTTATGTAACAGTTTCTATAATTCCATCTATCCGGTATCATACCACCTCAGTGTTTAACCACCACTGAGGTGTAAGTCCCGTTCTATCTTACTTCGTTATAACCTTACTTATCCATAGTAGTCTACCTATTTGTTTCTAGGTACTTACTACACAATACAGTGTTTAACCACCACTGAGGTTCTACCTATTTGTTTCTAGCTTCTCGTTCCGGTACCCCTGCAACTGCGAGAGGTTATGGGCCCTGCAGATATATCTGACATGTCATCTACATCCAACAGCCAAGTTTTATCTCTTCCCAAACTTCGGGGAGACAGTGCAAACTGGGCAACATACTCCGAGCGGATTTTAAACTACATCACCTCGAAGGGACTTCGACGACATGTTCAGGGTACCGCGCGAAAGCCGGAAGAGCTCGACGATCGTAATGGGACTTTTTACAAACGTCACGCAACAGCCCCGTTGACCGACGATGAGCTCGAGAAGCATGAACAAGATCAAGATAGCTATGATCAAATGCAAGCGGCCGTTCGCGAGGTCATTTACAGGACCATTGACAGGTCCACGTTCCTCCAAGTCAAGAACGAGGCCAATGCTGCAGCTGTGTGGAAGAAAGTGATCTCAATCCATGCTGATAAAGGCAGCTTGTACGAGACGAACCTCCTCACTCAACTTCAAAATGCTCGATACGCAGAGGGGCAGAGCATGAGGGAACACATTGCAAAGATGACCGAAATTAGAGAAAGGCTGGCTGAGATGAATTCCCCAGTATCCGATGAGTCCTTTGTATCATATCTTCGCACCTCGCTCTCACTCGCGCCCACCTTCCGAACCTTATTCACCACCCTGAGTGCCACTGCTCATCAAACAGGGAAGAAACTCACTTCATCCGATGTTATCTGGCATCTCACCGAAGAGGCAAATTCCGTCGAAATCGAGGACAATATCAATAAGTCCAATGCCGCGATGATGGCAGCTACGATGAGAGCCAAAGATGGAAAGGGGAAGGATAATTCAAAGAGGAATGACAGGAACGACATTCTCTGCACAAATTCAAACTGCAAGAGAAAGGGGCACACGAAGGATCAGTGCTGGGCGAAAGGTGGAGGCAAAGAAGGCCAGGCGCCTGAATGGTGGAAGAAGAGGGGTGGATCAGCAAGCGCTAATGTCGCAGAGAAGGAATCGGAAGATGATGAGTCCGAAAATTTTGCCATGTTTGCATATACCACTCCCGATGACCCTACGGCTCTCATCTGCACCTCCGATTTTCAATCCGAAGCTCACACTGCCTCCCGATCTAATGGAACTATCCTTGATAGTGGCGCCAGTCGACATTTCTCACCCGATCGTTCGAGATTCCTAAATTATCAGGAAATCAAACCTGAGCCTATACGAGCCGCAGATGGACGTACCTTCAGCGCACTTGGCAAAGGTGATCTCAAGATCGAGCTACCGAACGGGGATCAGAAGCCTACCCCAATTACGTTGAAGAACACATACTACTCACCGCATATGGCTTTCACCTTGATGTCTGTCTCCTGCGTCGACAAGGCCGGATACTCTCTTTTCATCAAAGGTGGCTCTTGCATTATTCGAAGCCCGAAGTCGAACATAATCGGTCGCATTCCCGAAGTTCGAGGGCTCTACCGTGTCAGTGACTCTCCACATTCACCAAGCGCACATGTTGCGAACACCGCCTCGAAACTTATGTCAATCAGTGAGCTTCATTGTCGAATGGGGCATGTTAATCATGATGACTTACGGAGGATGGTGGAAAAGGGGATGGTTACCGGGATTAACCTGGATCTGAACTCAAAGGCTGAGTTCTGTGAGGCCTGCATTAAAGCAAAGGCTACACGTAAACCATTCCCGAAGGAGAGCAAGACCGAGTACAAGGCATATGGCGATAAAGTCGTAGCTGATGTCTGGGGACCAGCCTCAGTCGAGTCGATAGCGAGGAAGCGATATTATTTGCTTTTCCAGGACCTGCATAGCCACGAGGAGAAAGTTTACTTCTTGAGGCAGAAGTCCGAGTCCTTCGCTGACTATAAGAAGTACGAGGCATGGGTTAAGGTTCAGAGGGGGAGACCAATTCCGATCCAAATTTTTGGTTGTGATCGAGGAGGGGAATTCATGAGTAACGAGTTCACCAAACACCTCGAAAACTCCGGAACTATCCGCCACCTCACTGTCCATGACTCTCCTGCTTCTAATGGCGGAGCCGAACGAGCAAATTGTACCCACGTCGAAGGCGCTCGAGCAATGATGGATGCAGCTGGCTTGCCAAAGAATCTCTGGGCAGAAGCCATTCGCCACCATGTATGGATTCGCAACCGCGTACCCACACGAGCGCTTCCCGATTTGAAGACACCGCATGAAATGGGGACAGGCAGGAAGCCGGATTTATCGGGTATACGAGCCTGGGGTTGCAAAGTGTGGGTGAAGAAGCTCAACGTCGGGAAACTCGACA